>OU342741.1:252354792-252575117 GCA_910589775.1 Avena eriantha | reverse complement strand
TGGCGGCAGCGGCAGCGACGGCGGCGACGAAAGCGATGGCAGAGAAAGAAAGCTTCCGTGGACTCTAGATGCCCTGCGTCCTCGACGACGAGAAGATCCAGAACGTGGAGAAGGAAGGGCTCCTCCGCACCGGCGACTGGTGGAGCGGATTTGAAGAAACCATCCCCAACCCGCGCGCCGGCGAGCGGGTCCACTTCGGCACCCACCTCGAGAGAGGTTTGTCGTTTCCTCCCCTCGGAGTTCTTCTCTGAGGTGATTGACCATTACGGAGTTCAACTCCATCATCTTCCTCCCGATTCTCTCTTAGAGATGAGCACTTACGCTTTTTTGTGTGAGGGCTTTCTCGGCATTAGGCTGAGTTTAACTTTGTTCCGGTACTATTTTCATGTCCGGAGAAACTCTATCACTGCCGATGTTCCTTACATCACCGGTACTATTAGTTTTCGCTTAGACGCGAGCGCGCGTATCCCAAATCTTAGCTAGTGACTCGGTTAAACAATGGCTAGCCACGTTCTTCTTCCATAGGGATATTCCGGCTCCCAGCAAAGCTACTGCTTTGCCGGCTTTTGTTGACGGAGCTGCCACGACCCAACCGTCTTGGGACGAGGCTGCTCCGGCTCTCACCGACGATCTGATCCTCGCTAAGAGGCTGATCGAATACTTGATCAAACACAAAGGACTGAAAGGATCTGACTTAGTCCAATGCTGGGTCTCACGCCGGATCCAGCCCCTTTAGTACCACGGAGATCGACTAATGCACTCGATCACGTCGTCCAAGAAAGACTCCCTCCACATCAGCCCCAAAGCCTACACCACGCATGGCTATATAAGCCAGATTTAGTGGCTGATCAGGGAGCGGATCGAGAGGAGGATCCCAGAGGTTTCTCTGGATATGCATACGACGGAAAAACCCCGTAGTGCTGGTAAGCTTCCATCAGTACACCTTTTATGTGTTTCAATCTTTGAGTTATACTGCAATACTGATACGTTTTCTTATTTTCAGCTTGCTGACCTCCCGAGTCAGAACTTGCTCCGCTCGAAGGATATCCTCCTGAGTTCTCCCAGGAGACAGAGGTGGTACCATTGCCGGACCTTGTGCTCAGGAAGCGCAAAGCTCCGACCGTGGCTGTTGGCAGAAAGGAGGTGCCCGTCGTGAAGAGGTAAATTTCAATAACAACTTCCGCCTTTGTACTTTACTTGAATTTCTTTCCGAGATGTAGTGTTTCCGGCTTTACTACATTCTCAGGGCAAAACCGCTCATCAAGGGCAAGGGAAGGGAACTTCTTCGAAGCCCATGCGACAGACGAAGCTTACCATAGCATCTCCTACCGTGGCCCCCTCCGACTCCTGCCCCTCAACCTTCTGCAACGCCGGTGACCATTCCTTCTCCGGTCGTCGTAGAAAATCCGGCTCCTTTAACGGAGCCTGCGATCCATGAATCGCAAATTGACGTCACCATGGGTGAGTCAGATTTAGATAAGGGTGAACCCTCTTTGGGTAATGATCCCTCGGCAGAAACTTTCACCGAAAACCTTATCAGCAATCTGGGACTTGCCAAGTTTGGCCTGTCCCGGCAATCTGCTGAAGAAATCCAGCGGCTCGCCAGGCAATGCCTAGAGAAAAGTACTTATCTGCCAAAGGTTGCCTTGGCGATGAGAGGATAAGGACCGGTGAGCTTCCAACAGCTCTAGTGATTCCTCTGACTCTCGCTGAGAAGGTTGCCGTTGAAGTGAACGCGAGTTTGGACAGACTCACTCGCGAACAATATGTAAGTCGGAATTCCAACTCCTGTTTTTCCTTTATTTCATATCATATCCTCTATCCCCCAAGCATGAACTAGGATATATAATCCGGGTTTATGCTTCATTAGGATGCCAAAGAATGAACTAGTGTAGCCCCCAAGGCACGTGCTGATATTAGCAAAAAATATTAGCCCGAGTCTTTAGTAGCTTTCTGACTTTGGGTATTCTTACTTACAGAAAGTATGTTCCTATAACCAGGATTTATTAAAGAATGTATGTGATAAGTGGAAAGAGATCAAGGCTCTCCGACTTAAAAATTCTGAACTTAAAGTTGCCAAGGATGAGGCGGAAGGTAAAAATTCCAAGACTCAAACCTTGTCTTTGTATTTTCAATGTCAAATTTTTCTGAACTGTTGTTCTTTTTGACTTACACAGCGCTGGTAAAACAATCCTGCGCCATGATTGAAGAGGCCGAGAACCTCAAGACTTTGGTGGTGGAGAACAAGGAGCTGCGCCAAGAGCTGGATAAGCTCAAGGCGGATCATGAAAAGAGCATTGCTCAAATCCTTGAGTCCTCCTCCATGGCTACTGATGAGCGTGATCGCAAGATCACTGCTCAAGATAAAACAATCTCGGACCTCAAGAATGAGCTTAGCAGAGAGATGGACCTTTCCCAAGTGCTCCGGGCTAAACTCCAGAGTCTCTGGGAAGAGAAGACCAAAATTTACGACGTCATTTTCGATACGTTCCATCTGTCTGACTTGTCTTTTTCTTCGACTTTTATCAATGTCGGATTTTTCTTAACTTGTTTTGTGTATAGGTCCTCTGAACTTGACGGACTCTTCTTCCACCGAGCCCCACACCCACCGGCTTACCTAAGTCGGTGACCTGCTTCATGACTTCCGCCAATCCCTTGAGGACATCGGCGAAGCTCTCAAAATTCCGGACATGCACATCATGTCGGATTTTCAGGTGCGGGACAAGGCAAAGGTGATGCCGCAACTTGTTCAGGATTGGAACATGTCCTACGCACGGACTACGGTGCAGAACGCTCTCACCATGGTCATGAGCCACCATGGAAACATGGAAATATGGCAAGTGACCAGAGGGTACTGCAAAGTAGATGAAGATGGCCAGGAGCAGGACCTTCAAGCCATCATGCACTCCTGCGCCGGATATGGGTGTCACGTGGATGACATGACCAGCTACGAGACCCCTTTCTTCACCCGCGTGGACACTCCGCCTCCTCCTCCAGAAGAATCAGCAGAAGTTTCCGACGATGAACGCACCACCTCGAATGCGGACATCTTGTAACGATACCAAGGCGGCGTCTCCAGCGAGCCGACAGCTCCTTCATCTCCTCCTGCATCATAAATTGCCAGAAATATTTGTATTATCCTGAAAAAACATGATGCATCTGTAATTATGAAGTACTATAATTTTGCTAGTGCTAAGCTTTTGATCTATTCAGCACTTTTGGCTTTTAAACTTTTTTGCGTGCCTGAAATGTTACATAAGCACTTGTATTTTTTCGCCCATATTTATCGTTTATCTGGCTTTCCGCCTCATCACTTTCGTGAGCCGGCTAAACCTTCTGCCGGAAACTTTGCCGAGCAACAGAGCTCAATTGGTAAACTAGTTTAAACTCGGAAACAAAGTCGGCTTCCAGTACCAACAATTCACTACTCGGAAAATGCCCGCATCCAGCAATCAGATAAATAACCAAAGTAAAGACTAGAAACTTTATAGTTATACCCGAAGGTAGCAACTTTAGAATCGGAAATCTAAACCAGAACGAACATGAGCATAAAGTACTTTCAAGCATTCTGGGATTTTCGACTATGACATGATCATTCGGAAATAAGATGTTAAAAACTTCTCAGAAAAACTTGAGGCAACCAAAACTTTTATTTCTCACAGAACATGTACATATATATATGATTACAAAGAAGGATAATCTAAGAATAAAAGGGACGTAGCTGAGCAATATTCCACGGTCTGTCTAACTCATCCGGATTTGTACTACCTCCAGCTCTCTTTCTCTTCTTAGTAGCAGGTCTTTCTTTGACTGGCCTCATGTCAGTTAAGTAGTACGATCCATTGTGCAATACTCGACTAACTAAAAAGGGCCCTTCCCACACTGGGGAAAGTTTGTGCTTTCTTTGCTGCACAAGCCGGAGAACGAAATCACCTTTATTGAAAGATCTATTTCGGACTCTCTGGCTATGATACTTGCGCAACTTCTACTGATAGGCTGTAGATCTCATTTCAGCAACGACGCGAACTTCTTCGACTAAGTCGAGATCGCTTTGTCGAGAAACCTCGGCATCCTCTTCAATATACGCGGCCACTCTAGGAGAAGTGTGAATCAAATCACTAGGAAGAACTGCTTCTGCGCCATAGACCAAGAAGAAAGGTGTGTATCCGGTTGACCTATTCGGAGTCGTTCGTAAACTCCATATTACCATTTGCTCTTTCGACTTGTAGGATTAAACCATTTTCTCTTTCGACTTGTCCGTTAGCTTGTGGATGTGCGACTGACGCAATGTCAAGCCGGATATTTTGCTCGTTGCAGAATTCAGCCAATTCTCCCGTAGAAAAGTTACTCCTGTTGTCCGTGATAATGCTATGTGGATAACCATACCGGATTATAACATCCTCGACAAATCTTTTAGATGTTGCTCCATCACAACTAGTGATGGGTTTAGCCTCAATCCATTTGGTAAATTTATCCACCATCACTAAGAGGTGAGTAAATGCACTTGGAGCTCGTTTAAATGGTCCTACCATATCAAGCCCCCAGACCACAAAAGGCCATGTAATAGGTATTGTTCGCAGCTGATCAGCCGGAATATGAGCTTGTTTGGCGTATATTTGGCAGCCTTTGCACGTCTTGACTAATCGTTCGGCATCTGCCTAAACTGTAAGCCAGAAAAATCTGTGTCTAAAAGCTTTTGCCACTAAAGATTTGGCTGCAGCGTGGTGACAACACTCGCCTTCGTGGATTTCCCTTAAGATTTCCACTCCTTCTTCCGGAGATACACAGTGCTTAAAAACCCCAGAAACATTCTATTTATGGAGCTCACCTTTAACAATAGTATAGACTTTTGCTCGTCGGATAATCTGCTGGCTCAGCACCTCGTCTTCGGGTAATTTTCCATCTACGAAATAATTGAGGTAGGGTTGAGTCCAGCTGGGAATTACAACGAGAACTGCTATCAAAGGTTAGTCGGATTTGGTCGGATATTCCTCATCTACTCCCTTTATTGAGGGACCTTTGAGGTGCTCTAAAAAAGCGCCATCCGGGACCTCTTTCCGCGCAGAACCTATCTTAGATAGTGCATCTGCTTCCTCATTTTCTGCTCGAGGGATGTGTTGAACTTCAAACCCTTCGAACAATTTAGATAGATCATCCACGACAGCTTTATATGTTGCCATGTGTTTATTTGCATTGCAAATATCCGACACTTGTTGAGCAACAAGATCCGAATATCCATAACACATTGAACGTCGGATGCCAATATCCTTAGCAATCCGGATTCCATGCAGCAGTTCTTCATACTCGGCAATATTGTTTGTCGCTGTGAAGTGGATCTGCAACACGTATAAATGTTTATCTCCTTGGGGTGATTTGAGCACCACGCCAGCCCCGAGCCCCCTCGAGCCTTAGACCCGTCGACAAAGAGGGTCCAATATTTCGACTCAGGGAGGATCATGTTCTCCTTCATCTCTGTCCAATCAGCGACAAAGTTAGCCAGGATCTGGGATTTGATTGCTGTCCGAGGTTTATACTCAATGTCAAAAGCTGAAAGCTCTATGCCCCATTTGGCGACGCGTCCTGTGGCATCACTTTTGTTGATTATATCTCTCATGGGAGTTGTGCTCACCACGGTAATTGGATGCTCCTAAAAGTAGTGTCGTAACTTACGAGATGCTAGAAAAACACCGTAAGCCAACTTTTGATAGTGCGGATACCGCTGTTTTGATTCTGTCAGGACCTCACTGACAAAGTAAGTCAGACGCTTCACCAGGTGTTCCTGATTTTCCTCTGGTCTCTCCACCACCATAACTATACTAACGACCTTATTTGCCGCAGCAAGATAAAGCAACATCGGTTCCTGAGGTTCCGGCACTGCAAGGATAGGAGAAGATGAGAGTACTTTCTTCAGGTCTTGTAGTGCAACTTCAGCTTCATCAGTCCAAATAAAATCCTTAGTCTTTTTCAGGAGTTTGTATAATGGTGCGGCTCTTTCACCAAGCCGGCTTACAAATCGACTCACCGCAGCGATGCAACCAGTTAATCTTTGTACGTCCTTCAGGCGAGTTGGCCTGGAAATATTGAGTATAGCCTTGATTTTGTCTCGGTTCACCTCTATGCCTCTTCGAGACACGATGAAACCTAACAATTTTCCGGCTGGTATTCCAAAGAAGCATTTCTTCGGGTTAAACATGATGTTGTATTTTCGTAGATTGGCAAATGTTTCCTCCAAGTCAGAAATCAGCATTTCCTTCTTTTTGGACATTACCGCGATATCATCCACGTATGCATGTACATTGCATCCGAGTTGGTCATGGAGGCAACGCTGCATCGTGCGCTGGTACGTAGCTCCTGCGTTCTTCAGCCCAAAGGGCATCGTAACAAAATAGAAGGTTCCAAAAGGGGTTATGAATGAAGTTTTTACTTTGTCAGATTCCTTCATCCGGATTTAGTGATAGCCGGAATATGCGTCGAGAAAACAGAGGAGTTCCGAGCCTGCCGTAGAATCAATAACTTGGTCAATTCTAGGCAGAGCGAACAGAACTTTTGGAAAAGCCTTGTTCAAGGCAGTATAATCAACACACATCCATAAATCAGTGGTGTCCTTTTTAGGGACCATTATAGGATTGGCCGACCACTTAGTGTGGATGACCTCTTCTATGAATCCGGCTAACTCGAGCTGTGCTAGTTCCTTAGCTATTGCCTTACGCTTTTCATCGCCAAATCGTCGTAGGGACTGTTTGACGGGTTTAGCGTTCGGGTTTACATTTAGAGAGTGCTCGGCAAGTTCCCTAGGTACTCCAGTCATGTCAGATGGCTGCCATGCGAAGATATCTTGATTTTCTTGGAGGAACTTGACGAGCACGCTTTCCTATGCGCTACCTAGGCCTACGCCTATCTGGGTCACCTTGGAGGGGTCATCATCCTTCAATGGTGTCTTCTTCGTCTCTTCTGATGCCTTGAACTCCGGATTTATCTTTGTCACCTCCTTCTTCGTTGCGGGCATCTCGGATAGATCTGTGCTCTTCTTGATCTCTTGGTACTCCTAGGCGTGCAGCACGACTTCAGCAAAGGCGACATTTCCGTCTTCGCACTCTCGCGCTTTCTTCGGGTCTACCCTGATGGTGATCACGCCGTTGGGACCTGGAATTTTCATCATATTGTAAATGTAAGACGGACGAGCCATAAAAGCCCAGTAAGCCAGACGTCCGAATATAGCGTGGTACGTGCTCTTGAACGGGACCACTTCGAAGGAAAGTGCCTCCGTCCGATAGTTCTTTGGAGTTCCAAAGGTGACAACCAAAGTAATCTCTCCCAGGGAATTAGCTTGTCTTCCTGGGACAACTTCGTGAAAGATCACAGAGCTATGGTTTAGCTGGGTTTCCAAGATCTTCATCCGGCGTAGCGTTTTGACATAGAGAATATTGATTCTGCTACCACCGTCCATGAGGGTCTTGGAAAAACCATAACCGTCAATAAGTGGGTTGACGATTAAGGCGTATTTTCCTCGCCTGTGCAACTTAGGCGGATGATCAGCGCGGTCAAATGTGATTGCCACTTCCGACCAGTTCAGATATTGGGGGACAGACGGAACTGTTGCGTTGAGCTCGTGTAGAACTGCTTTCTTGACCTTTGTTGGTTGAGATCCGAGGAAAGTGACATAAGTGTCCTTCTTAATGGGAAAAGTTTTCTTCCCTTCCGGCTTGGGATTTGAAGCATCAGCTTCCTCCGTGTCGGAATCTTCCTTGGTCTCTTTTTCTTTTTCGGGATTTTTCTTTCCCTTCTTCCGCTTAGCTTTGTAGCCCGCAGTGTCATCTCTTTTGATGTCGTCATTGAAACGACATTCGGCGTTGGTGTGGGACGAGACCCCATTGGCGTCTAGGTGATGCACACATGGGTTATTGGCAATGTCGGCCAAAGATTAGGTTTTGCCTGGTTGCTGTTCTCCTCTACTTTGGACCCTTGAAGTCCCACGGCCACGCCCGAAGCCTCCGCCGCGTCCTCCTCGTCCTCCAGACCCGAAAGTAGCAGTGACCACTGCTGTTTCCGCGCTAGGTTTCTCTTCCGAGGCATTTTTGCGCTTCTGAGCTTGTTGCTTTGGTTGTTTTGCCGACTGCTGCCCAGCTAGGGCATTGAGCAATCCCTCTGCATCGTCGTCAGCATCTGCATCCTTGCTCGCTATTTCTATCATCTCCCCCAAGTTAGTGACCTTGTCACACATCAAGCGATGGTGCAGTAGACCAATTGGGAGACCTGCGATGAAAGCTTTAATCACAGTTTGATCATTTACTCCTTCACAGGAGTTCTTGGTGTCAATCCATCGTCCGAGGTAATCTCGGCAAGTTTCTTCAGCCTTCTGGGTGCAACGTTGTAGGTCTCCGATCGTACAGGGTCTCTGATATGTGCCTTCGAAATTCCGAAAGAAAGCACTTTGCATGTCATACCAGTTATGGATGGTGTTCTCCGGAAGGTCATTGAGCCATGATCGTGCCGTCTTCTGCAACATAAGTGGGAGATATCAGGTTGCGACCAGGCTGTTTCCGCCTTTGGCGATGCAGCAAGCTTGGAAAAATCCTCTAGCTAGGTATCTGGCCAAGCAATGCCGTCGTAGGCCTGGATATGCCTTGAGATAGCAAATCCTTCCGGGAATCTTGTAGCAATGATGCGTGGTCCGAAGAACTTTGGGCCCACGTAGATATCATTGTTTTCGTAGCGCCGCGCCTCTATGTTGGAGTTGATCCTGTGCCTTGCGTCGTTTGGGGATAGAGATCGTCCCGAATGCCGGCTTTGGCTGCGGTGCCTTGGAGCCAGACTTCGGCTTCTGCCACCACCTCCTCCGCCACGTCGTCCTCCTTGTCCTCCTTGGGAGCCGTTGTGATGACTGCTTGGTGGAGAAGGTGGGGCAGCTAGATAGTTTTCAGCTGATCGTCGGCCTCCGTCCGGAGCATCATTATTCCGGTTCCGGGGAGCATCTTGGCTACGACGAGCCCCCTGCCAGCTTGTCCCGGCATGGTTTCCGTCGTTCCTTCTTCCGTCATTCCCACTTCAGTGAGGCTCAGCCGGACGGCTTGCATGTCTAGGAGGTGGCATTTTTTGACGATCCTCCTCCCGAAGTTTCTCTTTATCTGCTCCCCTTCGATCGTTAGACTCTCGTCGGGGAGAATTCCTCAGATTCAGAGCAGTGATGGCCTCTTTCTCGGCCACTGGGGCGACGTTGCTCCAGTCACGCGTAGTCCTATGATGCTGTCCTGACAATCCGGTTCTTGAACAATTGTCCTCCTGTCGCCCGGGGCGATGATGCTGCTCCGGAACGCGATGGGGTCTTACGTCAGCCCATGCCAGATCTGTACGACATTGGTCGGAATCTGAGACCAGTTTTTGACTTCCAGACAGGGCGACCTTTTGCTCCTCCAGTCCCTTGTTGAGTAGTTTGATACCCAAACGAATCTCCTCCGGTCCTGGATTAGCCGATAGAATTTCTCGGGCCGCCACGGTATTCTGTACTGGGGTTGGATATACCCAATCTCCTTTTCTATCTTTCCGTGGCTTCCCCATCTCATCTCCGAAAAGGACGACATGGATATGTGGGAATTGGTCGTCATTGGTGTGACGCTTCAGTGTCTTCTGATGCAACCGAGACATGTAGTCCTTAGTTGCCATGCGTTTCTTCTCCTCCTCGATGTTTTTGGCTTCATCCAGGAGTTGTTGACGACGAGCTTCTAGGGCTTGGGCCCTTTCGTCCAGTTCTTCCGCAGTAAGTTCTGCAGCTGTAGGGATAGGGGTGGTTAGTGCAGCATTGACGAGTTTACACGCACCTTCGGTGCTCACGTGTCCATCCACCGATTCTTCTTGTTTTCAGCTCTTCTAGGATAAGTGCTCCATCCGAGTCTTCTTCGTATTCCTCGGAAATCACCTCCTCTGTCAGAGGGTCTTTTGCCGGGGTCTTGTTCTTCTTGTTCCTCTTCTTTGCCTTCTTGGCAGCGCCGGTAGCAAAGACGGCTTTGGGTCCGTTTCTCGGAGTCAAGCTCTGGTCGGTACTTTCGGACATCTGGACCTCGGGATTATCTCTGACGTCGATGTCATCCTACGTTTTAGGATAGTGTTCTCCGGATCCTTCATCCATGGCTTCTCCTTCTTCTGCAGCTTTGGAGTTAAACACCTTTTCATATTCCACGGAGAACTTTCGGAAGTCCGCTGACGTCTTCGATTCATCCGAGGATGCGGGTACGTTGGCGTTTGTTCCAATTGCCTCCAGCACAGCATCGGTGTTTTCTCCAGCATCGGCAGAGCCGGATCCAGATCCGACATATTCGACAAAGTGCGATGTGTGCTTCCTGAGGTACCTGCGGCTCTCGCGATCAGCCATGTCAAAACTTTTGATGGTCTCGAGGATTGCATCTGCGCTTGCATCTTGTAGTATCATACGTCGCAGTGTGTACCTCAGGAAAGGCCTGTCTGTCCCGGCGTCATCAGAGCCAGAATCAGTGTCGTTGACTTGCTCCTCCTGAATTTCGACTTCCACAGGTGGGTCGATCTGGGATACGGCTTCTCCAGGGAGGTCCACTCCAGATTCGACTTGAACCGCTAGGTCTTTTTCCGGCTCAGAATTCTCCACTATCTCCGCAACTATTGCGGGATGGGTGGGTTTAGTATTTTCTGAGATTCGGAACTCTGCCACCTCCACGGACAAAGGGGATCTAGAAGATTCTTCTACCTCTATCATCACTGCTGGGGTGGGTGGTGCAGGTTTAGCGAAACCGATGTAAACATCGATCTCGCCAAAAGACATGATTGTGTAGGCAGTCCCAACCTCCCTAGCCGGAATCCAAGTCTCGTCGAGAACGATGAGACGGACGTCGCTGGCTTAGCAGATGCGACCGACGGTGATAGTTTCGCCGATTCCAATTCTTGCAGATTCCGCTCGGAACGCAGATCCAAAGCTCACTTGGCCCATGGTGGGCGCCAACTATCGTCGGATTGATGACAAGTACGCCATGAGGGGGTCCTCGAGGCGTGCGGAAGAGAGGGGTGTGAGACGTACGGTATTCTAGGAAGGTGAGCACACAATTTTACCCAGGTTCGAATCCATCGGCTTTGGACGGATCCTACTCCTGCTAGCAATCCAGTAATACGGCAGAGCTAGAATATGGGTTACAAGGGTTTCTCCTGTGCGAGTTGAGGGTCTAAAGTATTTGGTTGTGCCCTAAAGGCTCTCCCTAGGACGGCTTATATAGATATCTAGCCTAGGGTTTACAGGAGAGATCTATCCGGCTACGACTAAGAGTCAGTTACAGAGTACATCTTGAACTACAAGTAACATTATTGGCCTAAGTTGGTAAGTCTTCTGGGCCTTCCCATAGCCGGATTGGACTCCGTCTTTCTCCCTAACTGGGCCGCCCCTGAAGCAAAGCTCTATCCCGAAGTGGGCCACCCTGGTTAGTGAGGAACTGTGAGGATATCCGGAAAGTATATCCCAAACAGTAACAACAACCAGAGTCATTTTGCAAGTGTGCTCTTTTCACATACCACCCATGGATCCACCAGTGTCATTGCATGTGTGTTCTTTTCACTAACAACAACTAGAGTCATTTTGCATGTGTGTTCTTTTCACATACCACATATGGATCCACCAGTGTCATTGCATGTGTGCTTGTTTCACAATCCACCCATGGATCCACCAGTATCATTGCATGTGTGTTCTTTTTAGTAACAACAACCATAGTCATTTTGCATGTGTGTTCTTTTCACATACCACCTATGGATCCACCAGTGTCATTGCATGTGTGTTCTTTTCACAATCCACCGATGGATCCACCAGTGTCATTGCATGTGTGTTCTTTTCACTAACAACAATTGGAGTCATTGCATGCGTGTTCTTTTCACATACCACATATGGATCCACCAATGTCATTGCATGTGGTTTCTTTTTACTAACAACAACCAGAGTCATTGGATGTGTGTTCTCTTTAAAGACCACACATGGATCCACCAGTGTCATTGAAATGTGTATTATTTTCAACTACCGCCATTGGCCACAAACAATCGGGACGCAGAACTAACCAGCAACCGCTCTAGGCTTCTAGAAGACCCGATCCCCGATTGCTAGCCACCGTTGGATCGGGGTTTGTGGACGATAGTGATGTCCATTGTGAGGGCGATCCGCGAGAAGTCTGTTCTGTCAACTGATTGGCCGTGGCAACTACGCTGGGCCTACATCCTTGCCTTTATCCCCTTAACCTCGAGGCCGAAAATCAGATCGTGTTCCTTCATCGCCATGGAGAGGGAGAGGCCCAAACTCAGCTTGCACGAGGCTCAGATGTTCGCCCACTAGGACATACTCATGCCGCCGTTAGCGAGGCTTCCGACCGGCTTTGAACTCAGCTACGCCGGGGTTCCTGTCGCGCCGCTCTTGCGCGACAACGCGTTGGCGAGGCAGATCGAGGAGCGCCGCTGCCAGCAATCGGAGCAGAAGAGGGCAATGGCGCTGTACTCGCGTACGAGCGCGTACTGGCAAAAGATGTTCAAGAAGGAGCGGGCTGCGTTGATTACGCTATGCAGAACCCACCGGCGGGAGATCCACCCGGATCTGCGCAACCCCGAAGGGAGGCAGCGCTTCTGGGCAGTGCCTGGGCGTACGACCTCCACCATTATCTATGCAGCATGCTGTGAAGAATCCATGAGGAGGAGGAACGCTGCAAGGAATGCCGGCATCGATTCCGACGCGGAGGAGGCTGGCGGCGACGCAGACAACATCATCAATGATGGAGACTGCGGGAGCGTCATAGTCGATTAGGGCCACTTATGCATAAATTAAAGCTATGTACGGTATCTTAATGCGCTCTTTGGATCTGGGTCACCTAAGTCATGGTCGATTATCGTCATAATCTATATATGTTGGCCATGTTTTAGTTGTCTTTGTCTTTGAAACTAGTCGATCGAAACTCGTCCGATCCTGAAAATAAAGTTCGCGCGTTCCCTGACATATCTGATGGGACAATACGCTGACTCTGCTCCCAGCACTTGATGGCATAGCCGTAATTTGGAGTGCGCCTGAGGAGAAGGGATCGAGCGTGTTGTAATAGTGTACTACTCCTGTCGAGATATAACTGACTTAGTTTTTTAGATATTTAATAAATGTGTTTATACCCAAAACATGTCTAGATACATGTTTTAGGTTTCTCAGTCTTTCAAACTAATCAAAAGTCGTCAAATTCTGAACAAACAAAGTCATTACATTCACACCTGATGGGACAATACGCTGACTCTGCTACTTGATGGCACAACCATAATTCTGGAGTGCGCCAGACGAGATGGGAATGCAAGGGAGATGGGAACTAGTAGCCGCGTCCAAACGCAGGTAAAATATTAATGTAATAATATCTTAAAAAAATGTAATCTGGTCCACATGACCACATCCCAGACACGTTGCACGCGCCAGATATAAATAAAGACGACACGGCTAGTTTAGTTTCAATGATACAATTCAACATAGGATGTTACTGTGCCCGCATCTTTCTGCTCCTATTATTAGTCTGCTAGCCCACGCTGCATTAAGCATCAGTTGATGAGGATAAAAGAAATGATCAAATGGCAAATAAAACAATTTTTAAGCTTACCTTTCATCCGGAGAATCGTACAAAGATGAAATTGGCAGGGATTTATTATTTCTCCTGCAGTTAGCCGAAAGATCCTCAAGAACATCCTCAATCACCCCTGCAACTTCTTCATATTCTAATACACCTCTATTATTTGCCCTTTCCTCCCCGTTCCGCTTACCCTTTTGTTTCTTTTCACACCCTTTTCTCGCCGGCACCTCCACTTCTTCATAAATTGGCTGCTTACGTACGTTTTCCTCCGAGTGCTCATCACCGTCTTCGCGCTGATCTTCCGCCAGTTCTGGCTGAGAAGCCTCATTTTCTGCCACCGGGGTGTGAACAGGGACAATAGCATGTGTAACTAGGTTTTTGCACAACCTCTTGATATGGCCGAATCCGCCACAACGTCCGCATT
Organism: Avena eriantha; assembly: GCA_910589775.1. Classification (NCBI taxonomy): domain Eukaryota; kingdom Viridiplantae; phylum Streptophyta; class Magnoliopsida; order Poales; family Poaceae; genus Avena; species Avena eriantha. The sequence goes on along the minus strand of OU342741.1, from coordinate 252,561,107 downwards.
TCCTTTTCCTAGCACCAGGCCTTGGACCTTTATCGGTGGAGGCTACGATCCTTAGCTTTCTAGGCCTCCTAGGTGGCCTCCTAAGAACAGGTGGTTGAAGTTTGAACCCTGGATTGACAATCTCCCAATCATTTTCATCGGCCATAGGTGGTACGTTTTCTGCATAAGTTGCAGCAAACTTGTCCACGGAGACATAGTTGTCGACATAGTTCTCTATTTCAGCTCCGTTACCTCTAAGCTTTAAGATGAAGTAAATTGCATGGTGACATGGCAGACCAGTAATCTGCCACTGCCTGCATGAACAAGTCTTGTTTCCAATGTCTACAGTGTACCTCTGTTCACTTCCACGCTTATATTCTGCATAAACCTCAGCCAATGTTCTGGAACTTCTGACCACCCTCATCTTTATCGTTATGATTACCCTGGTTCTTGCATTCAGTAACATAACCACCTTTGGAACTATTTTATGGCCTAAAAATTTTCTTGCACAAATTCTTTGCCTTAAATCTATCTTCACCATTATGCACTGTCTTATTGCATCCAACAAAATAGCAATTCCAAGTGTCCTCATGTCTGAAATCTTATCATTGCAACTCTCTGGCAAATTATTGCATACAAAATCCACCTTGCTTAACTCACCAAACTTGCTTCTGGCCCATAGCTTGGTGTGATGTTCCTCAAGGTATTTTTTCACCTTTGGCACTACATACATGTTCTGCAAGTAAGTAGCATGTGTGCTTGGGATGCATGTGTCTGCTGATCGCCACAAGTCCTCTTCAAATATCTTTCCTTCGAACTTCTTCATGAAGTTAGTAGCGAGGTGCCGCATGCATTCCCTATGCTTAACCCCAGGAAACACAGCATTGACAGCATTCTCAAGACCCTCGGATGCACCAATGTGTATCACCAAGCCTTCAGGGTGACCAATTACTTCCCGTAGTCTCTGCATGAACCATGTCCAGCTTTCATTTGATTCACCCTCAAGAACAGCATAAGCTATGGGTAGAAGCCAATTATGCGCGTCCAAAGCACAAGCAGAAGCAACATGTCCCCTGAACTTCCCTGTTAAGGAAGTTGCGCCTATTGCCAAGTATGGCCTGCAGCTGTCTAGGAACCCCTTCCAGCATGCCTTCAGGCAGACAAAACATCTCCTGAAGCATATCTTATCTGCCTGCTTATACCTGACCCCCCTCGAGACCTTTTCTCTCCCTTTCACAACCTCGTAATTGATGTCAACAACACTACCAGGTGATGTTTTCTCTACCTGAGCTTTGAAACTATACAACATATGAAAATTGTCATTCCACTTGCCTTGAATGAAGTCTAGATCCATCTCCTTACCATCGAAGACTCTGTGATAAGGAATCAGAACGTTAAACTTTTTGCTAATCTTTGCTCTGAGTTTAGCTGGTCCAACATTATGATCTTGCCTCACCCAGTCAAGTACAGTAGCAGCAATCCACTTGGTAGTCACCGGTCTAATTTTACCACTTAAAGAACTATTAGGGCAGTTGTGTTCCTTCGTGTTTACTTTGATGTGCATTCGATAAGAATCCAAATAATTCAGAGCTAGTTATCAGCAGAATAAATATGAGAAAGACTGAAACTAAATGTAGCTATTGCAACCTGAAATGGGTGTCCACCCCGCATTGGAGGTGCATGTAATCTCCATTTACACGCATTATGTTCCCTACAGTGCACCCTAAATCTCTTTTGGTCGCTCTTTTCAATGATAAATTCAAACCCAACTCTGATTGCATAGGTTGCAACTGCATATCTGTAGTCCTCCACATTATCAAAGAAAGTCCCCACATCAATTGTAGGATTGTCCCTGTCAAAGTGTATCCCTGTCCTGTCCACGTCTTCGTCGTCGTATCTACATCCCATTTCCACATCTTCACATTCCTCTTCCTCATCAGTCCCATAGTCAGGCTCAAAGTTCGAATCAACCAAATATTCCCTACTCTCCATCCTATCAGGGTCAGCAGCCACGTCTGGATATGCTTTCGCATCATCATCCGCACCGCCACACGTTTCAGTGCCTTCATGCTTGCTTGACAAAGCATCATGCTCAAGGACAAGCTGTACAGACGTCCTGCTGTTACCAACACATATCCTTGCCATCACCACGGGACTAGAAACGCTAATTGGGGTATGTAGATAAGGAATCACAGTTCTTACCTTTCAATGTGGATGCACGACACCTTCTCCGGGCTCCATACCTCCAAAGCTCTGCACCCCACTTCCTCTCCCCCGTTTCGTTCTCCTCTGTGCTCTCCAGACTTGAAGGAGATTCCGTGCTCTCCAGCCGCGCAGGACCCATATCCGTGCTCTCAAGCCTCACAGGATCCATCTCCGAGCGGGATCCGGATCACCAGGGTTGTTGGGCCCCTAACCTAACGGCCGACTCTCGGTTTTTGTTTCCAGACGCGCCTGGGTGGTGGGCGGCGGCAAGGAGATAGGGCAGGGAGGGGAGGGGATGTGAGGGGATGGCAGGGAGGGGAGGGCGGGAGGACGACGGCCCAAGGGGATGACGAGAGCGGTGCACGACTGAGCGGAGTGGCGGCAGCAGGAGCAGAGGAGAGGAGCGGAGCGGAGATGGTTGCGACAAAGCATGGAAAATTGCACAATAATGTGTTGGTGGGCGGCACCAGCCCTCGAACCTGGGATGCGCGTCGTCGTAGGTGGAGGAGGCGGGCCCGCCTGTCAAAAAACATGCCACCTGTCAGCGCACTATGCACGGGGAACACTTCATGGAATTTTTAGCAGGTCCCACATGTCAGTCTGTTTGATCAAAACTTGCATGCAGTGCATGGCTGGTTCACGCGCTAGTTCTAAAAAAAGCCCGTTGATCCAAACTTGAATTGGCAGTTCTGCTTCTTCTCTCCCGTCTCATCGTCTCCTCGCAGTGGTAGTTCCGCTTCGTCTCCCTTGTTTGTTATCCTCTTCTTCTTCTCCTCATAGTGGTAGTTCTTCTTTCTTCCTCGATCAAAACATTCCCACACATAAGCTATGGCCAGTAGCCGGATGAAGAGGAACTGTGCCGATCTCCCGTCCGACCCACTTTGCAAGATCGCGGACTATTTGCTGGAGAAAGAGGAGTACGTCGACACCTATGCTGCTTGTCGGGAAGTCTGCACCGATTGGCGCCGCACTTTAAAGGTGCCCGAATTCCATCTCAACAACTGGATCATGATAGATAACACACTTCTAGACGTTGGCGACTTCACCTTCCTCAACCTCGCCACTGGTCGTTGCTTCAGGACAAATCTAATGGACGTCCATCGTAGGTTCACATTCACATCCGATGTTTATTGGTATTTTCCATTGTAAATATCTTAGTGCTAACTGATGGCCTCTTCTTCCAAAAGATTCTACTTCGTCGGTGTTTCTCGTGGCGTCATCATGCTTGCTCAGAGGGTGGAGCCGTACCAGATTCGGCTTCGGAACCCAATCACTCATAAGTCTAACACTGAGTTTCAAGCACACATACCATCTGATCTTCTGCAATCCATCGTCGTGACGAAGTCCCTGACGATGGTGTTCGTTTGCACTGATTATCCAGATCATATTGCATGGGCCGATGAGAGCACCCCAATGGGGCAAATCAATGGATCATTTGGAGAAGGATTGTATTCGCCACCTCCTGATACGCTTCTGGTCTACATGACGTCATTCCAAGGGGAAGTATATGCATTACTTGAGAATGGAGACATCTTGTCGACCAACATCCAGTTAGAGCAGCGCGCGAGCACTGTACCGATGGCCAAAATAATTTCGGACCCAGTCTTTGAACAGGTACGCGGAACCTACAATTTTTACCTTGTGGAGTCAGATGGTGATCTACTTCTTGTGTTGAATAGGGATTTCGCCAAAGGGCAACCGGTGTTGTACCGGGTGGACACGGAGAACCGCTCTCTCGAGGCCGTCGGCGACATTGGAAGTCGTGCCCTCTTCGTTGGTTACAATCGGTCTATCTCCATTGACACCAGGTTACACCCCACATTCAAACCTAGTTGCATATACTACAGGAATTACATTAGACTGTACGATCATGAGGTTCAAGGCTAGGAAGAGGAACCAACAATTGTAATGTATGGCTTAAGTCTGGAACATACACCGAGGCCTTACCCTCAGGACGAGATACTGGCAGCACACTTTAGACGGAGAGAGTTCTCTGAACATGTGTTGCAGCACGCGGGAGCCGATGACGATGAAATATATAGGGGAGAATGAATCATATATTCATCCTAGGTTATTTGCTAGCATTTTCAGGTCTATTTTTCGAAGTAGAAATTTGTACTGTATTTATATTATTTCGATGAGGAGTATGCGTATTACCTTTCAGACAAAATTGAAATATATTTAAATTTAGTACTTCCGGAATTCAAAGTATTTATTTTTAGTAGCTTCTTTCAGAATTCTTTGTGTTCGACACGTGCATCAGCTCAGCGCCGGAATTCAGGTCCCACATGGAAAATTGCACAATAATGTGTTGGTGAGCGGCACCACCCCTCGAACCTGGGATCTGCGCCATCGAAGGTGGAGGGGGCGGTCCCGCCAGTCAGAAAACATGCCACGTCGGCATACCCTGTTTCTGATGCCCTTTTAAAAAATAAAACACGCCATGTCGCTATCCCCTGTTTCTGATGGTGTTGCTACACTCGACGGTACATGGTGGCATATAAATAATATCTTATAAACATAAGTGCACAGTCGTCAACATTTCTAAAATGAAACCCGGTCCCGTCTCCTACCTGTCCTGGTACATTGCCCGATGAGGTGGATAGCCACGACCGATCTTATTAATACGTTCGCACTCTTATGCTGAAAAGGGAAATAAAGATTGAGCTGTTAATGCAACGAGTGTCGAATTATTACCCTCTAAGGAAATGGGAAATGGTTATTTTCACGCGTGCCCATAGTCCAAACCTACTATCAGTCTTTCACTCCCCTTCTCCGACTAACCACAATTCACCTTGCGCAGCTCCTCTGCGCCGCACCAACTAGGGTAACATGGCCCCGCCTAAGCCGCCACCGCGACAGCCGCCGAAACTGGGGTATTTAGCCCCTCTAAGGCAGGCCATGAAGCTCTACTTCAAGGCCGGTCTCCCATTGCCCTGCTAGGCGGATGATTTCCCCGAATGTGCCGAATTGGCCGCGGCGGTGACTGCGCCGTCGTCGGCGCCATATGCGGCAAGCAGGGCCAAGAGAGCAATGTGGAGAAATCGCGCGGAGGTATTACGGCATGCTCTAGCCAATGGGAACAAGGTACGTATCAATTCGTTCATGAGAGCATGCCTCCACCGAGGGTACACACCCTCGACAGGGCAGCGCCAAGGTCTAGGAACTCTCGCGTCCACGCTTCGGCGCGGACTACCTTACCTCAGTGGGGTAGGCTAGGAGCACGCTGTCTGCGGCAAAGACGCTCCATCCTACGCACCGTCGAAGGCCGTATCGTGGTGGAAACCATGCGTCTACACTTAGCATGCTGGATTGTTCGACAACCGGAGCCGGCAGCGGGCATCAGCTCAGCCCCGGAATTCAGGTTCGAGTTCACACGGACCTACGATCCCGAGAAGGAGATGTCAAATTTTAGTTTCGAAGAAATCGTTGCGGCGGCACGGATGGTCCAACTGAACCGGGACTAGCGCACGCAAATCGCTCGTGCATGAACGATGCCGATTTCTTGTAGTTTGGCGGGAAGGCAATAGATCAGTTTGGGTTAAATGATCAAAGAACTTATGTCCTCTCAAGGCAATTGGCCAGCCAACTTTTCGGGTGTAGATCTGTAGTTTCTTCAGTGTAGAATAGTTAAGTTCAGACTGAAGAATGGCTTTTGTAGATGAAATGCTGACGAATTGTTCTATAAACTAGTAGGAAATTTAGCCCACTTTTGTGAACGTATACGACCCTTTTGTATGGAAGTACTACCGCTGTAAGCAAATACTATCAAGTACCTATTTCCTTCAATTACTAGTCGTGGTTCAATCCAGTTAACGGGCATCTTTTTATCCCAGACTACAGATTTTGCGTCTGCTGTCTGTGCTGTAAACCATTTTTTCCTTTGTCTTGCGTTGCCTGCAAAATGGTCCTACAGTTCAACATGTTACAATGTAGCTACCTTGTACTCCCCCCGTTTCAAAATATAAGATGTTTTAGCTTTGTGAATGAAGTGTATCTAGTCCCCTTTTAGTATGTAGGTTCATCTAGGTTTAAAAAGCACCATCACTAAAAGATGTCTAGATACGCTCCATTTACAAAGCTAAAACATCTTATATTTTGAAACAGGGGGAGTACTTGAAGAGGAGATGGACTACATTTTCCTGGCATCCATAGAATTGACATTTCTCATTGCCAGACCACCCTCTTTTCATGAGGTTGTCCTTGGTTATTCACAGAAATTATAAAGCACAATGTTCAACTACATCAATTCAAACTATTACACGCACATAAACTACATCAAATTCATTACCCACACATACTACATCGATTCAAACTATTACACACACGTACTACATCGATTCAAACTATTACACATTTTTAGTCGATGCTAACTTCCTGCTATGCTCTCCATTCTACAAATTCATTAGCCACACATACCACGACAATTCACTAGAGCTCTATCTTCACTCGAGGGAAATCAGAACCAGCAGCTCGTCCAAGCCCGGTCCCCCCATCGAAACTGTGTGCCTTGTCGCGAAACGGTGGCGGTCCTGTGCCATCGATCCTTCTAGGCCAACACTGCAGGCGACGAGGGCGCTTTCTGGCAGCCTCTTCGGGGCTCTGAATGCCATGTACCGAGTCCAGAACCTCCTCCAGGTGGATGATGACCGGGTGCTTCCAGCAAAGCTGTCGCACTGCCCTGCTTGGAATCTGCACCTCGTACATCTTAGGAACGTTGTCAGGATCTTTCAGCCACGCCTTTACCTCGATGACCCATCGGTCGCTCGGTGGCACAATTTCCACCAGCTCGCCGCCAAGGCTACTGACGACCTGCTTGGGGGCCTCCGGCTCCCAAGCATCCAATGGGAGGCCGTCAAAGACAAGTTTGGGAAGAAACGAAGCTGCCCCAAGCGATCGTCCCACCCACAGGCGCAATGCCAATGCATAAAGCTCATTTTCTCCCTACAGCACTCGAAAGAACGGGAAGAATGCAGAACACGCTCGGTGTCTGAGCTATGCTCGAACCGAACAAAAAAATCGAAGGGCGGCGCGCATACCTCAATGTTGACCTCATTTCATCTGATCCCAAAATGAGACCCGAAAGCCGACAGCAACTCTGCCGGCGACACGGCGGGACGGACGCCCAGCACGGTGTTCATGAGAGCGTGGTCGTCGAACTGCTATGCCAGGGCTACCATGTCTGGGGTGCGCGGCGGCACACAATTTCCCGAGGCCGGTCGCTAGCCTGGATCCCCCGGTGGGATGCGCTCCACCGTGCGAGAAGGACTAGCCAGAGGCGAGATATTAGTCCGGGGACGCGAAGCTCCGATACGGCGGACGATGCAATGGCGACGGCCGCGAGCTTCGATTAGAGGCATGGGAGGTTGACCGGACATGGCGGAGACGCAAATTAGAGCAAGTGCGAGCTCCGATCTAAGACGAGCAGCCGGAGCTAAGCAAATGTTATGCGGAGGGGAACAGGGGAGAAGACCAGAGCAGAGCAAAGAAATAGATCTCGTCCACTCAGGGATCTGGTCCACGTAGTGGTAAGCTAGTCCACGACCGCAAAAGATAACGGGAGATACTAACATGGCGGGCCAAGAAGAGTTGACCTAACGGCGGTATTTGAGTTCAACCGTTTTTCGTCTAGTTCAAACGACCGTTTGGCCGTTAGATTTGTATTCACCCCCATTTGGCCATTCTGGACAATTGGCGAATCTACTATGGCCCCTCCGCGCGATTGATGGCAACTCGGGTACCGCGGTGCGCTCACCCACCAAGTTTGGTACCGCAAACGAACATTCCCGCTCGCATGGCTGCCGCGTGGTGCCCGCGTGGCACCTGGCCCACCCATTAGCCACTGCGGGTAGCCCCTGCCCCGGTAGAAAACAACCCCCCCCCCCCAACCCGAGCTGATTTGGCACCGGGGCCCTTCTGTCAGTCTCACTGGCTAGGGCTAGCCTCGGTTTTAAAATTATTCTAGTTAAATTAATTTTAGAAATGGTTTAATAATTTCAGAAAAGGGATAAATACTAGAAAATCAATATCTTTCATTATGTAATTCAAAAAAATACAAATAATATATCAAAATGTTCAGAAAAATGAGATATTCACAATAGACTCATAATCATGCATTGTTAAGCAACTTTTATTACAAGTTTAATTAGAATAACAAATCAACCCCTCACAGGTGTTCCGGGGTTTCCCCTGTTCTAGGGTTTGCGACCCTCGGACCGTGTTTAAAATGACCAAGCATGCCTTAGGGTTTCATTTTCACTCTAATTAACTTCTCATATCATCATCCTTGCTTGATCATTGCATCGATGCCATGTGTTGATTGTTTCCCTTCCTTTCCGGTGTTTGCTTCTTCCCGGTAGAATACGATATCGAGATCGAGATCAACACCATCGAAGATCAACGAACAATACTTGATCAAACATAAAAGAATCCTATGCTTTCAAAGTATTTTATTCTTGCCATGTGCATACGATTCTACTATGGTATTTTATCGGTAGATAGAATGTCCTATCTGTTGCATTACTCCCTTTGAGCTTATATTACCCGATCCACTGCTCCTAGCATAACTAGGTTTGGCTTGTGTGCACTGCTAGAGCTATATCTATGTCTTGTTTAGCCATGCTTATCCGTCAGTGCTGGTTCAAACATAAGATGTACCAAATGTAGAGAATCTAGTATGATAGGAGAACGAGGTATACCGATGAGGTAAGATAAGTGGTAAAGGTTAAACATGCTAAGGCTTATATGGGAGGCCATAGTGGGATGTGGTTTTCTAGTCCCATGCTCGCCACTACTAGGAACTGAGTTCTTGCCTTTGGAACTGAGACAAGCGTACAACCACACGGGGCCTGGAAAACCTCACGAGTAACTAACTTGCCTAGTAGATTCCATGAGTCACATAGTTAGGGCGTTCCATTCGACATATGCATTTTGGTTATTCTCGAAGGCAGTGAAGGAGGTGCATTCATACAGGTAGGTAGCGTGGCCAGGGTTGCTTGGGGTGGATGGAGCCCCTGGTAGACCAACCTCGACACACATCTCTAGGGACCGGCTTCAGGATTTGACCCGTCCTACTTAGGGCGTGACTCATGGTCTTGATGAACGCAAGGTAAAGGTCGTGTCCAACCACCCTCTACCAGCCTTCCAAGGAAGAGGGATAATAGCTTGGCATTAAGAGTCGGTTCGTACGTGTGGGTAAAGTTGTACACCCCTGTACGGTTAAATCTTTTCGAAAAGCTGTGTTCACGGTTATGAACGCTTGGTGACCGAATTCTAAGATCATAGAGAACTCCAACTGAATCGTAAAACTTGGCAGTTCAACGTGTGCTTAAGGATGCTTCCTCTTGGGTATGAGGGGGTGATCCTAGTTGTGAGATTTGGATTACTTTGGTGGATATCATGATGATGATCAATTCTTCGGAGATGTCGCTCTCGTATCCCCTTTTAAAATATTCTGATTAGACCGGCTTCTTCTTCCTCTTGTTTTACAAAACATAGATGGATTTATGCAAAATAACCCCACCAACCATAAGTCTTGTGGAGTACACCCTGTACTCACCCTTGCTTTGTTGATACTTTCAGAGTAAGTGTTCCCTTGAAGACGAGTTCCGTACGACATAGACACCGATGAGTAGTTTGGGGTTCCCGGTCGGCAGCCTGGAATCTATGGGCTGGGACGTCATCGTTATGCTTCAGGCCTCTTAGGTCATTTGTTAAGTTTACTATAATTAATAGCATAATTTCCCTTCCGTTGTTTGATGTTTGTGGTAAGTGACCTCTACTTGTAATATTTTAGTTCTTCGCTCAGTTATGAGCTTGCCGTAATAATTTTTGTGTCGCAGGGTTACTGTTGTGTTACTAATTTCTCACTGGATATCCTCGAGCTCTAGGTTAAGCTTATGTTAGGCTAAAGGTCTGGATTTGTTTAACCCTGATCCCGGGGGTGTCATAGGTCTTGGTATCAGAGCAGTACCGACCGTAGGAAAACCTTGCTACTGGTCGATGTTGAGTCTAGTGCTTGTGAAAACTACTTTAAAGATGAAAATTATTTGCAAAAACTCTAGTATGCTTGTTTTGCTCCTTATCCAGTTTCGATCTAACTCTGGGTCATCTTATCTTGTTTTGATTTTGTAAAAGTTTTGATATCTCTTCTAATCTTTCAAAACTTAGGTGCCTTCTACGCATGTTGTTTCTCAACCAGTTGACCTAGTGTAGAGTTCTCTAGAGTTGTGTGTGTTGTGCATTCCTTGTTTTCCCTTGCTCTGTTTTAGCTGAGAGATTCCTTTCCATCATGATCTCTCTATCCTATGGGCCCACAATATTATATTGTAGGATCCATAGTGTTATGTTCTAGGCTTTGAGGTTTATTTTCGCCTCGTGTGCCTCCTTTTTTTTGTTTGGGTACTTCAGAAGTTCTTTCTTCTCTTGGAGGTTACCTCGTGATTACTACCTTGCAGCGTACTATGTGTCACTCAAGTAGTAGTTACTTCTTCTCTCGGGTTTTAAACCCTGGACTTGAACCGAAGATGCCGGATTGTGCTGGATTATGGTGTTGAGAATCTTGTACATGAAGCTGATCTTTAACCCAAGATCCATTCCATTGACCCCTGTCGTAGATGTTCACACATTACCTCAGGATGGCTGGTACTACAATTCTAGCCTTCAAGATTGTGGTCTTTGTCACTATTGACTCGTGACAATTAAGGACTTCCCCTACCACTAGCCATGGCAGATGTTCTTTAATGGAACCAAATAGATCACGACAAGAGTAATCCTTGTGAGTCTCACATCTATAATCGTGACTCTGCCACACCTTCCCTTCTATGCATTGGTTTTCAGAAGATTGATAATCTATGCATCCACATCTCGAGATTCCATCCTGAGCATGTTCCTTTTTCCCTTGTTGTTTCCGACCTCTGTCTATCAGTTGGTAGCGCAGTAGTAATTTGCATTGGTGTCTTCCGGTGCAAGATACTCTTGTGGTCCGTCATGACAAACCATCTCGGGATGTCCGGAGAAACAAACTCCAATACCTTGTCATATCTAGGACCAGGTCAAATTGTTGTAGTCCACAGAGTAAGAGGCATGATTAGCTTCTATCTGTTCTACCTTAGAGTATCACACCCTTTTACGCTAAGAGGTCGTGCCGAGTCTCATGAACCTCTTAATGAAGTGATGCTCTTACACATATTTACCCACTCCTCTCTTGAGCCTCTGCGCTCGTGAACGACGTGTGTGCGTAATAATGTGGCCATCTAGGATTCTTAGCAATCATTATTGCTTTGAATTCCAAGGATGTTAGTGTCATTCTTAGTATGATCGGTTAACCCTATCACTAAGCGATGGATGATTGTGCTACCAAGTCCGTTACCCTAGTACACCCTCTTCGGTCAAAGAGTTAGGCTTGTGCCGAAGCTCTGAGACTATGTCTTCTTGCCTTACCAAGCAAGTTTCCTCTCGAACTAAATGTCATATCGGTGGTTCGTGATATTCTGGTTGCCTTCCAAAAGTATCGCCATGTTGCCACATGACCTTGTTGTCAAGTTCTTGAGCAAGTCATTTCTCTGAACTGCTTCTTTCAAGGATCCGTACTAGATACCCCTGAATTAGTTGGTCGAGCTTAAACAATAACTTGGAGAGTTGTAAGAAAAAAGTTTCTACTACTTTGCTACACTATACAGCTACACTACACTACACTAAACAGCTACTACACTTGCACCACAAGGTTGCTAACTTGCACCGAAAGGTTGCTAACATAGAACCATTATCCCTAAACTTCACTTCATCTTCTAGCGATTCAGCGAACAAGTACACCAAGCAGGGAGCGGCTGTTCTGCAGCTTTCAGCATCAACTGGCGCAGCTCCAACTTACTAACATACTCAATAGTGAAGGACATCTCTCCAGCATATTTGGTGATTTTGATCACCTGAGACATCTCCTGTGATGACGATCCAGCTGTTGTCGCGCGAGCCCTAAACGATGCCATGTTCGAAGCCGTCACCTCGAGCAGACCCTTGAACCTGAACTGGGCATCCCACATAAACACCAGCTCGCCCCCTCTGCGCCTACACATCACACCCATCGGGAGCAAATCCATGTAACAGCGAGGTGAGTTCAACTCCGCTACCGGCGCCTGTGCCAAATTCAATAGTGCAGCGGCAGCATCCTCAATCTCCTGCGCCTCTTTCGACGGCGGCTGCAGGTAGCACCGGCGCTCAATATTCCTCTCCTATTCTGCCGCCCCTGCCACATTCAACTTCACCGCCGCCGTAGCCTCATCGATGGTGGACTGATCTGGTGACTAGGAGAAGAGAACCGCGATGGGGAGCAGAGGTCACTAGCTTATATTAACTCAAAAGATTTTTAAACAACTGAATGCAGAGCTAACAAACAGCAGGAAGAAACAACTGAAAAAATAGCAGAGTGCAGTCCTCCTTTAAATAAGAACCATGTTTCTATATGGATCAGGTTTTTGGTAAAATGGACAGATAGATTTGCTGGGGAAACCACATTATTACTCCTACTATATTGCTAAAAGCTAATGCTAATGCTAATGGACAAATAGATTTGCTGAGGCAATAAAAGCTAATGCTAAGTTAAGATTGCTCCAGCATGGCCATTTCACGCCACCAAAAGCCGCTGCCCTTGCTTGTTGTTCAGGCTAATCAAGTTCCTGGAGATAGCAGTTTGAATTCCTGTGCTATTACTTTCCTATATTTCACACGACCTCTAAAGGAAATATTCCTATATTCTGCTATCCGTAGTTTTTCACTTGCATTCCTATGAAGTTAGGATTCCTATTCCTATTCCTGCATCCTGAGTTCCTGCGAATCAAACAAGGCCCTACTAGTTGAAACCATCAACTAGCTAACCTGCAAGCCAACACATTCAACCTACTCTATACATTATTACTCCTACTCTATACTGAACACATTCAACCTGCAAGCCAACACATTCAACCTGTAAGCCATTACTCCTACTCTATACCCAACACTTTGACCTAACTGCCGGACCTGTGCGCGCCCATGCAGAAGGAGCGAGTAGGGGGCTAACCTTCGTCGAAGGAGAAGGCAGATGAGCGAGAACCGTCGGGCCGTGCTGCAAGATATGAACTCTGGTCGGCAGGGCTGCAAGATTTGGAGTAGCAACTAATCAGCACGGGGACGGGAATGGATAAGGCATGAAATCTTGAAGCAAAACAAGGTGGGGGGAGGAGTATGGGGGTTAACCTTCGTCGAAGGAAAGGCAGATGAGCGCCAACCGCCGGTCCATCGTCGCCGGAGAGGACAGGAAGTCGAGGCAGAGTACATCTTGGGGCAGGGGAACGACAACCGCCGGGAGGTGAGAGGCCGGGGAGGGGAGAGGCTAGGGAGGGGGAGGCGAGGGGAGGATGACTGGTGGAGCAGGGTCGGTCTCCGGAGGAAGAGGCGCGGGCCGTTGCTCCTAGCACCACCGCTGTCCTGTCGCGAGAGAGGGATTTGGCCCCGACCTACCGAGTTTGGCCTTGCCCTGTCGCGAGTCTGGCCCAGGGAAAAGGCCAGGGTCCCTCCCTTGTCGACAACGAAACAGGGCGGGTGGGCTACCCTGGTTCAATTTTTCCCATTATTATTATAATTTAAAAAATTCCACCTTTCCAAAATTTGAATCACCCCCAATTCAAATATGTCAGAGTTCTTGCAAATCGGCGTGCATTTTTCTTTTTCACGAGGAGTACATCGAAATTTCTCACGGCAAATAGGGATCTTGGGCTCAACCTATTGGTTTACCATGTTTCTATGGACAAAGCAATCCAAATGAAAGAGAAAAGTCTGACAGAAAACCAAAGTTTTGGTTGTGTACCACACTTGTGTACACATGGCATGGCCACATGCAAGTTTTGGTTGGATTTCGGTGCTCTAGCGGCCATCTCCCATCGAAACCCTAGTCTTAGTGGGCCCGGGGGATCTACCCCTAGCTATCTTTGTACGAGGTTCCACCAATGTAATTTTTTGTTTATTTAGACATGATTAGGACATATCTACATAGAAAACCAAAGTTGGGCCCAATATTCCACCGGTTGCCCCTCATTGGACGTCTCGCGGGAGTTTCCCAGCGACACATCAAGAACTTCTCCAATAAGTGTTATCGCATGCGCGTGAACTAAAGACGGTCACACCCGTGAGCTAGACATTGCATCTATGGACCATCTACCACACTTGTGTACACATGGCATGTCCACATGCAAGTTTTGGTTGCATTCCGATGCTCTGGCGGCAATCTCCCATCGAAACCCTAGTCTCGGTGGGCCCGGGGGATCTACCCCCTAGCTAACTCTGAGGTTCCACCAATGTAGTTTTTTGTTTGTTTAGACATGTTTAGGCCATAGCTACATAGAAAACCAAAGTTGGGCCCATTATTCCACCGGTTGCCCCTCGTTGGACGTCTTGCAGGAGTTTCCCAGCGACACGTCCAGAACTTCAATTCATGCGCGTGAATTGAAGACGGTGACACCCGAGATCAATATCCATTGCGTCTATGGATCATATACCACATATGTGTACACATGGCATGACCGCATGCATGTTTTGGTTGGATTTCGGTGCTCTGGCGGCCATGTCCCATTGAAACCCTAGGTTCGGTGGGCCCAGGGATCTACCCCCTAGCTATATTCGTACGAGGTTCCACCAATGTAGTTTTTTGTTTGTTTAGACATGATTAGGCCATATCTATATAGAAACCCAAAGTTGGGCCCAACATTCCACCGGTTGCCCCTCGTTGGACTTCCCGCGGGAGTTTCCTAGCGACACGTCCAGAACTTCTCCAATAAGTGATATCACATGAGCGTGAACTGAAGACGGTGACACCCAGGAGATACCCATTGAATCTATGGACCATCTACCACACTTTTGTACACATGGCATGGCCACATGCAAATTTTGGTTGGATTTTGGCGCTCTGGCGGCCATCTCCCATCGAAACCCTAGTCTCGGTGGGCCCAGGGGATCTAACCCCTAGCTATCTCTTTACGAGGTTCCACCAATGTAGGTTTTTGCTTGTTTAGGAATATTGAGGCCATATCTACATAGAAAACCAAAGTTGGGCCCAATATTCCACCGATTGCCCCTCGTTGGACGTCTCGCGGGAGTTTCCCAGCGACATGTCCAGAACATCTTCAATAATAAGTGTTATCGCATGCGCATGAATTGAAGACGGTGACACCCGAGATGTATATCCATTGCATATATGAACCATATACCCCATTTGTGTACACATGGCATGGACACATGCAAGTTTTGGTTGGATTCCGGCGCTCTAGCGGCCATCTCCCATCGAAACCCTAGTCTCAGTGGACCCGGGGGATCTACCCCCTAGCTATCTCCGTACGAGGTTCCACCAATGTATTTTTTTGTTTGTTTAGGCATGTTTAGGCCATATATACATAGAAAACCAAAGTTGGGCCCAACATTCCACCGGTTGCCCCTCGTTGGACTTCTCGCGGGAGTTTCCCAACGACACGCCCATAACTTCTCCAATAAGTGATGTCGCATGCGCGTGAACTGAAGACGGTGACACCCGGGTGATAGCCATTGCATCTATGGACCATATACCACACTTGTGTACACATGGCATGGCCACATGCAAGTTTTGGTTGGATTTTGGCGCTCTGGCGGCCATGTCCCATCGGAACCCTAGTCTCGGTGGGCCTCAGGGATCTACCCCCTAGCTATCTCTTTATGAGGTTCTACCAATGTAGGTTTTTGCTTGTTTAGGCATGTTTAGGCCATGTCTACATAGAAAACCAAAGTTGGGCCCGATATTCTACCGGTTGCCCCTCGTTGGACGTCTCGCAGGAGTTTCTCAGCGACACGTCCAGAACTTCAATTCATGCGCGTGAATTGAAGACGGTGACACCCGAGATATATATCCATTGCGTCTATGGATCATATACCACATATGTGTACACATTGCATGACCGCATGCATGTTTTAGTTGGATTTCGGTGCTCTGGCGGCCATCTCCCATTGAAACCCTAGGCTCGGTGGGCCTAGGGGATCTACCCCTAGCTATCTTTGTACGAGGTTCCACCAATGTAGTTTTTTGTTTGTTTAGACATGATTAGGCCATATCTATATAGAAACCCAAAGTTGGGCCCAACATTCCACCGATTGCCCCTCGTTGGGCTTCCCGCGGGAGTTTCCCAACGACACGCCCAGAACTTCTCCAATAAGTGATATCGCATGAGCGTGAACTGAAGACGGTGACACCCGGGAGATAGCCATTGCATCTATGGACCATCTACCACACTTGTGTACACATGGCATGGCCACATGCAAGTTTTGGTTGGATTTTGGCACTCTGGCGGCCATCTCCCATCGAAACCCTAGTCTCGGTGGGCCTAGGGGATCTAACCCCTAGCTATCTCTTTACGAGGTTCCACCAATGTAGGGTTTTGCTTGTTTAGGAATATTTAGGCCATATTTACATAGAAAACCAAAGTTGGGCCCAATATTCCACCGATTGCCCCTCGTTGGACGTCTGGCGGGAGTTTCCCAGCGACACGTCCAGAACTTCTTCAATAATAAGTGTTATCGCATGCGCATGAATTGAAGACGGTGACACCCGAGATCTATATCCATTGCATATATGAACCATCTACCCCATTTGTGTACACATGGCATGGACACATGCAAGTTTTGGTTGGATTCCGGCGCTCTAGCGGCCATCTCCCATCGAAATCCTAGTCTCGGTCGACCCGGGGGATCTACCCCCTAGCTATCTCTGTACGAGGTTCCACCAATGTAGTTTTTTGTTTGTTTAGGCATGTTTAGGCCATATCTACATAGAAAACCAAAGTTGGGCCCAACATTCCACCGGTTGCCCCTTGTTGGACTTCTCGCATTACTTTCCCAACGACACGCCCATAACATCTCCAATAAGTGATGTCGCATGCGCGTGAACTGAAGACGGTGACACCCGGGAGATAGCCATTGCATCTATGGACCATATAACACACTTGTGTACACATGGCATGGCCACATGCAAGTTTTGTTTGGATTTTGGCGCTCTGGCGGCCATGTCCCATCGGAACCCTAGTCTCGGTGGGCCTCGGGGATCTACCCCCTAGCTATCTCTTTACGAGGTTCTACCAATGTAGGTTTTTTCTTGTTTAGGCATGTTTAGGCCATTTCCACATAGAAAACCAAAGTTGGTCCCGATATTCTACCGGTTGCCCCTCGTTGGACGTCTCGCGGGAGTTTCCCACCGACACGTCCAGAACTTCTCCAATAATAAGTGTTACCGGATGCACGTGAATTGAAGACTGTGACACCCGAGATCTATATCCATTGCCTCTATGGACCATCTACCAAATTTTTGTACACATTACATGACCACATGCAAGTTTTGGTTGTATTCCGGTGCTTTGGTGGCCATCTCCCATCGAAACCCTAGTCTCGATGGGCTCGGGGGATCTACCCCCTAGCTATCTTCATACGAGGTTCCACCAATGTATTTTTTGTTTGTTTAGACATGCTTAGGCCATATCTACATAGAAAACCAAAGTTGGGCCCAATATTCCACCGGTTGCCCCTCGTTGGACGTCTCGCGGGAGTTTCCTAGCGACACGTCTAGAACTTCTCCAATAAGTGTTATCGCATGCGCGTGAATTGAAGACGGTGACACCCGTGAACTAGCCATTGCATCTATGGACTATCTACCACACTTCTGTACACACGGCATGGACACATGCAAGGTTTTGTTGCATTTCGGTGCTCTGGCGGCCATTTCCCATCGAAACCATAGTCTCGGTGGGCCCGGGAGATCTACCCCCTAGCTATCTCTGTACGAGGTTCCACCAATCTAGTTTTTTGTTTGTTTAGGCATGTTTAGGCCATAGCTACATATAAAACCAACGTTGGGCCCAACATTCCACTGGTTGCCCCTCGTTGGACGTCTCACGGGAGTTTCCCAGTGACACGTCCAGAACTTCTCGAGTAAGTGTGTTATCGCATGCGCGTGAACTGAAGTCGGTGACACCCGGGAGCTATACATTGCATCTATGGACCATCTACCACACTTGTGTACACATGGCATGGCCACATGCAAGTTTTGGTTGGATTTCGGCGCTCTGGCGGCCATCTCCCATCGAAACCCTAGTCTCGGTAGGCCCGGGGGATCTACCCCTGCTATCTTTGTACGAGGTTCCACCAATGTAGTTTTTTGTTTGTTTAGAAATGATTAGGCCATATATACATAGAAAACCAAAGTTGGGCCTAATTTTCCTCCGGTTGCCCCTCGTTGGACGTCTCGCGGGAGTTTCCCAGTGACACGTCTAGAACTTCTCCAATAAGTGTTATCGCATGCGCATGAACTGAAGACGGTGACAACCGTGAGCTAGCCATTTCATCTATGGACCATCTACCACACTCGTGTACACATGGAATGGACACATGCAAGTTTTGGTTGGATTCCGGTGCTCTGGCGGCCATCTCCCGTCGAAACCCTAGTCTCGGTGGGCCCGGGGGATCTACCCCCTAGCTATCTTTGTACGACGCTCCACCAATGTAGTTTTTTGTATGTTTAGGCATGTTTAGGCCATATCTACATACAAAACCAAAGTTGGGCCCAATATTTCACCGGTTGCCCCTCGTTGGACATCTCGCGGGAGTTTCCTAGCGACACGTCCAAAACTTCTCCAATAAGTGTTATTGCATGCACGTGAATTGAAGACGGTGACACCCGAGATCTGTATCCATTGAATCTATGGATCATCTACCACATTTGTGTACACATTGCAAGACCGCATGCAAGTTTTGGTTGGATTCCGGTGCTCTGGCGGCCATCTCCCATCGAAACACTAGTCTCGGTGGGCCCGGGGGATCTAGCCCCTAGCTATCTTTGTACGAGGTTCCACCAATGTAGTTTTTTGTTTGTTTAGACATGATTAGGCCATATCTACATAGAAACCCAATGTTGGGCCCAATATTCCACCGGTTACCCCTCGTTGGACGTCTCGCGGGAGTTTCCCAGCGACACGTCCATAACTTCTCCAATAAGTGTTATCGCATGCGGGTGAACTGAAGTCAGTGACACCCGGGATCTAGCCATTGCATCTATAGACCATATACCACACTTGTGTACACATGGCATGGACACATGCAAGTTTTTGTTGGATTCTGGATCTCTGGCGGCCATTTCCCATCGAAACCATAGTCTTGGTGGGCCCGAGGGATCTACCCCCTAGCTATCTCTGTTCCACCAATGTAGTTTTTTGTTTGTTTAGGCATGTTTAGGCCATAGATAAATAGAAAACCAAAGTTGGGCCCAATATTCCACCGGTTGGACGTCTCGCGGGAGTTTCCTAGCGACACGTCCAGCACTTCTCCAATAAGTGTTATTGAATGCGCGTGAATTGAAGAACGTGACACCCGAGATCTATATCCATTGCATATGTGAACCATCTACCCCATTTGTGTACACATGGCATGGCCACATGCAAGTTTTGGTTGGATTCCGGCGCTCTGGTGGCCATCTCCCATCGAAACCATAGTCTCGGTGGGCCCGGGAGATCTACCCCCTAGCTATCTCTGTAAGAGGTTCCACCAATCTAGTTTTTTGTTTGTTTAGGCATGTTTAGGCCATAGCTACATAGAAAACCAACGTTGGGCCCAACATTCCACTGGTTGCCCCTCGTTGGACGTTTCACGGGAGTTTCCCAGTGACACGTCCAGAACTTCTCGAGTAAGTGTGTTATCGCATGCGCGTGAACTGAAGTCGGTGACACCCGGGAGCTCTACATTGCATCTATGGACCATCTACCACACTTGTGTACACATGGCATGGCCACATGCAAGGTTTGGTTGGATTTCGGCGCTCTGGCGGCCATCTCCCATCGAAACCCTAGTCTCGGTAGGCCCGGGGGATCTACCCCTGCTATCTTTGTACGAGGTTCCACCAATGTAGTTTTTTGTTTGTTTAGAAATGATTAGGCCATATATACATAGAAAACCAAAGTTGGGCCTAATTTTCCTCCGGTTGCCCCTTGTTGGACGTCTCGCGGGAGTTTCCCAGCGACACGTCTAGAACTTCTCCAATAAGTGTTATCGCATGCGCATGAACTGAAGACGGTGACAACCGTGAGCTAGCCATTTCATCTATGGACCATCTACCACACTCGTGTACACATGGAATGGCCACATGCAAGTTTTGGTTGGATTCCGGTGCTCTGGCGGCCATCTCCCGTCGAAACCCTAGTCTCGGTGGGCCCGGGGGATCTACCCCCTAGCTATCTCTGTACGATGCTCCACCAATGTAGTTTTTTGTATGTTTAGGCATGTTTAGGCCATATCTACATAGAAAACCAAAGTTGGGCCCAATATTTCACCGGTTGCCCCTCGTTGGACGTCGCGCGGGAGTTTCCTAGCGACACGTCCAAAACTTCTCCAATAAGTGTTATTGCATGCACGTGAATTGAAGACGGTGACACCCGAGATCTGTATCCATTGAATCTATGGATCATCTACCACATTTGTGTACACATTGCAAGACCGCATGCAAGTTTTGGTTGGATTCTGGTGCTCTGGCGGCCATCTCCCATCGAAACACTAGTCTCGGTGGGCCCGGGGGATCTAGCCCCTAGCTATCTTTGTACGAGGTTCCACCAATGTAGTTTTTTGTTTGTTTAGACATGATTAGGCCATATCTACATAGAAACCCAATGTTGGGCCCAATATTCCACCGGTTACCCCTCGTTGGACGTCTCGCGGGAGTTTCCCAGCGACACGTCCATAACTTCTCCAATAAGTGTTATCGCATGCGGGTGAACTGAAGTCAGTGACACCCGGGATCTAGCCATTGCATCTATAGACCATCTACCACACTTGTGTACACATGGCATGGACACATGCAAGTTTTTGTTGGATTCCGGATCTCTGGCGGCCATTTCCCATCGAAACCATTGTCTTGGTGGGCCCGAGGGATCTACCCCCTAGCTATCTCTGTTCCACCAATGTAGTTTTTTGTTTGTTTAGGCATGTTTAGGCCATAGATAAATAGAAAACCAAAGTTGGGCCCAATATTCCACTGGTATCCCCTCGTTGGACGTCTCGCAGGAGTTTCCTACCGACACGTCCAGAACTTCTCCAATAAGTGTTATCGCATGCGCATGAATTCAAGACGGTGAAGTTGCCCAACCCACCCCAGAGTTGATGATAGAGGCAGAAGAATTTTCTGGGTCCCCTTTGTCTGTGGAGGCGGCAGAGTTCCGGATCTCAGAAAACCCTAATCCCACCCAGCCCGCACCAGTTGCGGAGATAGTGGAGAAATCCGAGCCTGAAGAAGACCTAGCGGACCAAGCCAAATCTGGAGTGGATCTCCCTGGAGAAGCCGGATCCCAGATCGACCCACCCGTGGAAGTCGAAATCTAGGAGGAGCATATCAACGACATGGATTTCGGCTCTAATGATGCCGGGACAGACAGGCCTTTCCTGAGGTACACACTAAGACGTATGATACTGCAAGGCGAAAGCACAGATGCAATCCTCGAGACCATCAAAAGTTTCGACATGGCTGATCGCGAGGGCTGCGTGTACCTCAGGAAGCACGCGACGCACTTTGTCGGATACGTAGGATTTGGATCCGGCTCTGCCGAGGCTGGAGAAAACACCGACTCTGTGCTGGAGGCAATTGGAACAAACGCCGACGTTCCCACATCCTCGGATGAGTCTATGACGTTGGCAGATTTCCGAAAGATCTCCGCGGAATATGAAGAGGAGTACAACTCCAAAGCTGCAGAAGAAGGAGAAGCCATGGATGAAGGATCCGGGGAACAGTCTCCCAAAGCGCAGGATGCCATGGACGTCGGAGATAATCCCGAAGTCCAGATGTCCGAAAGTACCGATCAGAGCTTGACTCTGGGAAACGGACCCAAAGCCGTCTTTGCTACCGGCGCTGCCAAGAAGGCAAAGAAGAAGAACAAGAATAACTAGACCCTGAAAAAATACCCTCTCATAGAGGAGGTGATTGCCGAGGAATACAAGGAAGACTCGGATGGAGCACTTATCCCAGACGAGCCAAAAAAAGAAGCATCGGTGGATCGACACGTGATCACCGAAGGTGCGCGTAAACTCATCGATGCTGCATTAACCACACCTATCCCTACAGCTGCAGAACTTACTGCGGATGAGCTGGACGAAAGGGCGCAAGCCCTAGAAGCGCGTCGTCAACAACTCCTCGATGAAGCCTAAAACATCGAGGTGGGGAAGAAACGCATGTCAACTAAGGACTACATGTCTCGGTTGCATCAGAAGACATAGAAGCGTCACACCAACGATGACCAATTCCCACGTGTCCGTGCCGTCCTTTTTGGGGATGAGATGGGGAAGCCACGGAAAGACAGCAACGGAGATTGGGTATACCCAACCCCAGTACAGAATACCGTGGCAGCCCGAGAAATTCTATCGGCTAATCCAGGACCAGAGGAGATCCGTTTGGGTATCAAGCTACTCAACAAGGTACTGGAGCAGCAAAAGGTCACCCTGTCCGGAAGTCAAAAACTGGTATCGAATTCTGACCAATGTCGCACAGATCCGGCATGGGCTGACGTAATATCCCATTACGTTCGGGGGCAGTATGTTCACCCCGAACACAAGGAAGACAATTATTCAAGAACCGGATCATCAGGACAGCATCGCAGAACTACGCATAACTGGAGCAATGTCGCTCCATCTGCCGAGAAAGACGCCATCGCTGCACTGAATCCGAGGAACCCTCCCCGACGAGAGTCTAATGATCAAAGGGGAGAAGATAAAGATAAATGTCGGGAGGAGGATCGTCAGAGAATGCCACCTCCTAGACATGAAAGCCGTCCGGCTGAGCCTCACCATGGTGGGAACGAAGGACGAATGAACGACGGAAACCATGCTAGGACAAGCTGGCAGGGGGCTTTCGTAGTCAAGAACCTCCTCGGAACCGGAATAATGACGCTCTGGACGGAGGCCGGCGATCAACCGGAAACAATTCAGCTTCCCCACCCCCTCCACCAGGCAGTTATCACAACGGCCCCCAAGGAGGGCAAGGACGACATGGCGGAGGAGGTGGTGGCAGAAGCCGAAGTCCAGCACCAAGGCACCGCAGCCACAGCTGACATTCGGGACGATCTCTGTCCCTGAACGACACAAGGCACATGATCAACTCCAATATAGAGGCGCGGCGCTACGAAAACGACGATTTCTAAGTGGGCCCAAAGTGTTTTGGACCACGCGTTAGAGCTACAATATTCCCAGAAGGATTTGCTATCTCAAGGCACATCCAAGCCTACGACGGCATTGCTCGGCCAGATACCTGGCTATAGGATTTTTTCCAAGCTTGCTGCATCGCCAAAGGCGGAAACAGCCTGGTCGCAACCCGATATCTCCCACTTATGTTGTGGAAGACGGCGCGATCATGGCTCAATGAACTTCCGGAGAACACCATCCACAACTGGTATGACATGCAAAGTGTGTTCTTTCAGAATTTCGAAGGCACGTATCGGATGCCCTGTACGGTTGGAGACCTACAGCGTTGCACCCAGAAAGCCAGAGAAACTTGCCGGGATTACCTCGGATGATGGATCGACACCGAGAACTCCTGTGAAGGAGTAAATGATCAAACCGCGATTGAAGCCTTCATCGCAGGACTCCCAATTGGTCTACTACGTCACCGCTTGAAATGCGACAAGGTCACATATCTGGGAGAGATGATAGAAATAGCGAGCAAGTATGCGGATGCTGACAACGATGCAGAGGGATTACTCAACATCCTGGCTATGCCTCAGTCAGCAAAACAACCAAAGCAACAAGCTCAGAAGCACAAAAATACCTCGGAAGAGAAACCCAACGCGGAAACAGCGGTGGTCACTACGGTTTCCGGGTCTGGAGGACGAGGAGGACGTGGTGAAGGCCGCGGGCGTGGCCGTGGGATATCAAGGGTCCAAGGTAGAGGAGAGCAACAACCAGGCAAAACCTACACTTGGGCCGACATTGCCGATAACCCATGTGTGCATCACCTAGACGCCAATGGGGGCTTGTCCCACACAAACGTTGAGTGTCGTTTTAACGATGACATCAAGAGAGATGATACCGCGGGCTACAAAGCCAAGCGGAAGAAGGGAAAGAAAAATCCCGAAAAGGATAAAGAGACCAAGGAAGATTCCGACATGGAGGAAGCTGATGCTTCAAATCCCAAGTCGGAAGGGAAGAAAACTTTTCCCACCAAGAAGGACACTTACGTCACCTTCCTCGGATCTCAACCAGCAAAGGTCAAGAAAGCAGTTCTCCATGAGCTCAATGCAACAATTCCGACTGTCCCCCAATATCTAGACTGGTCGGAAGTGGCAATCACATTTGACCGCGCTGATCATCCGCCTAAGTTGCACAGGCAAAGAAAATACGCCTTAATCGTCAATCCACTTATTGACGGTTATGGTTTCTCCAAGACCCTCATGGACGGTGGTAGTAGCATCAATATTCTCTATGTCGAAACGCTACGCCGGATGAATATCTCGGAAACACAGCTGAACCATAGCTCTGTGATCTTTCACGGAGTTGTCCCAGGAAGACAAGCTAATTCTCTGGGAGAGATTACTTTGGATGTTACCTTTGGAACTCCAAAGAATTATCGGACGGAGGCACTTTCCTTCGAAGTGGTCCCGTTCAAGAGAACATACCACGCTATATTCGGACGTCTGGCTTACTGGGATTTTATGGCTCGTCCGTGTTACATTTATAATATGATGAAAATTCCAGGTCCCAACAGCGTGATCACCATCAGGGGAGACCCGAAGAAAGCGCAAGAGTGCGAGGATGGAAATGCCGCCTTTGCCAAAGCCGTGATGCACGCCCAGGAGTACCAGGAGATCAAGAAGAGCATAGATCCGTCCGAGATGCCCGCAACGAAGAAGGAGGTGACAAAGCCAAATTCGGAGTTCAAGGCATCAGAAGAGATGAAGAAGACGTCGTTGAAGGATGATGACCCCTCCAAGGTGACCCAGATAGGGGTAGGCCTAAGTAGTGCATAGGAAAGCGCGCTCGTCAAGTTCCTCCAAGAAAATCAAGATATCTTCGCATGGCAGCCATCTGACATGACCGGAGTACCTAGGGAACTTGCCGAGCACTCTCTAAATGTAAACCCGAAGGCTAAACCCGTCAAACAGTCCTTACGACGGTTTGGCGATGAAAAGCGTAAGGCAATAGCTAAGGAACTAGCGCGGCTCGAGTTAGCCGGATTCATAGAAGAGGTCATCCAAACTGAGTAGTAGTCCAATCATGTAATGGTCCCTAAAAAGGACACCACTGATTTAAGGATGTGTGTTGATTATACTGCCTTGAACAAGGCTTGTCCAAAAGATTCGTTCGCTCTACCTAGAATTGATCAAGTCATCGATTCTACGGCAGGCTCGGAACTCCTCTGTTTTCTCGACGCATATTCCGGTTATCACCAAATCTGGATGAAGGAATCTGACAAAGTCAAAACTGCATTCATAACCCCCTTCAGAACCTTCTGTTTTGTTACGATGCCCTTTGGGCTGAAGATCGCAGGAGCTACGTACCAGCGCACGATGCAACGTTGCCTCCATGACCAACTCGGGCGCAATGTGCATGCATACGTGGATGATATCGCGGTGATGTCCAAAAAGAAGGAAACGCTGATTTCCGACTTGGAGGAGACGTTCACCAATCTTCGAAAATACAACATCATGCTTAACCCGAAGAAATGCTTCTTTGGAATACCAACCGTAAAATTGTTAGGTTTCGTCGTGTCTCAAAGAGGCATAGAGGTGAACCAAGACAAAATCAAGGCTATACTCAATATTTCCAGGCCAACTCGCCTGGAGGACGTACAAAGATTAACTGGCTACATTGCTGCGGTCAGTCGATTTGTAAGCCGGCTTGGTGAAAGAGCCGCACCATTATATAAACTCCTGAAAAGACCAAGGATTTTGTCTAGATGGACGAAGATGAAGCTGCACTACAAGATCTGAAAAGAGTACTCTCATCTGCTCCTATCCTTGCAGCACCGGAACCTCAGGAACCGATGTTGCTTTACATTGCTATGACAAATAAGGTTGTCCGTATCATCATGGTGGTGGAGAGACTAGAGGAAAATCAGGAACACCTGGTGCAGCGTCCGACTTACTTTGTCAGTGAGGTCCTGACAGAGTCCAAACAGCGGTATCCGCATTATCAAAAGTTGGCTAACGGTGTTTTTCTAGCATCTCGTAAGCTACGACATTATATTCAGGAGCATCCAATTACCGTGGTGAGCAAAGATCCCATGAGAGACATAATCAACAATAGTGACACCACAGGATGCGTCGCCAAATGGGGAATAGAGCTTTCAGCTTTCGATATTGAGTATAAACCTCGGACAGCAATCAAATCCTAGATCCTTGCTGACTTTGTCGCTGATTGGACAGAGATGAAGGAGAACATGATCCTCCCTGAGTCGGAATATTGGACCCTCTTTTTTGATGGGTCTAAGGCTTGAGGGGGCTTGGGGGCTGGCGTGGTGCTCAAATCACCCCAAGGAGATAAACTTTTATACGTGTTGCAGATCCACTTCACAGCGACAAACAACATTGCCGAGTATGAAGCACTGCTGCATGGAATCCGGATTGCTAAGGATATTGGCATCCGACATTTGATGTGTTACGGAGATTCGGATCTTGTTGCTCAGCAAGTCTCGGATATTTGTAATGCAAATAAACACATGGCAGCATATAAAGCTATCGTGGATGATCTATCTAAATCGTTCGAAGGGTTTGAAGTTCAACACATCCCTCGAGCAAAAAATGAGGAAGCAGACACACTATCTCGGATAGGCTCTACGCGGAAAGAGGTCCCGGATGGCGCTTTTTTAGAGCACCTCAAAGTTCCCTCAATAAAGGGAGTAGATGAGGAATATCCGACCAAATCCGACTCACCTTTGATAGCAGTTCTGGTTGTAATTCCCAGCTGGACTCAACCCTACCTCGATTATTTCGTAGATGGTAAATTACCCGAAGACTAGGTGCTGAGCCAGCAGATTATCCGACGAGCAAAAGTCTATACTATTGTTAAAGGTGAGCTCCATAAACAGAATGTTTCTGGGGTTTTTCAGCGCTGTGTATCTCTAGAAGAAGGAGTGGAAATCTTAAGGGAAATCCACGAAGGCGAGTGTGGTCACCACGCTGCAGCCAAATATTTAGTGGCAAAAGCTTTTAGACACGGATTTTTCTGGCTTACAGCTCAGGCAGATGCCGAACGATTAGTTAAGACGTGCAAAGGCTGCCAAAAGTACGCTAAGAAAGCTCATGTTCCGGCTGATCAGCTACGAACAATACCTATAACATGGCCCTTTGCGGTCTGAGGGCTCCAAGTGGATTTACTCACCTCTTAGTGATGGTGGATAAATTCACCAAATAGATTGAGGCTAAACCTGTCACTAGTTGTGATGGAGCAACAACCAAAAGATTTGTCGAGGATTTTATAATCCGGTATGGTTATCCGCATAGCATTATCACGGACAACGGGGGTAACTTTTCCATGGGAGAATTGGTTGAATTCTGCGACGAGCAAAATATCCGGCTTGACATTGCGTCAGTCGCACATCCACAGGCTAACGGGCAAGTAGAAAGGGCAAATGGTTTAACCTTACAAGGCCTGAAACTGAGACTCGAAGCACCACTACGACGTGCTACGGGGGCTTGGGAAGAGGAATTACCCTCTGTAATTTGGAGTTTACGAACAACTCCGAACAGGTCAACAAGATACACACCTTTCTTCTTGGTCTATGGAGCAGAAGCAGTTCTTCCTAGTGATTTAATTCATACTTCTCCTAGAGTGGCCGCGTATACCGAAGAGGATGCTGAGATTTCTCGACAAAATGATCTCGACTTAGTCGAAGAAGTTCACGTTGTTGCTGAAGTGAGATCTACAGCCTATCAGCAGAAGTTACGCAAGTATCATAGCCAGGAGTCCGAAATAGATCTTTCAATAAAGGTGATTTGCTTCTCCGGCTTGTGCAACAAAGAAAGCACAAACTTTCCCCAGTATGGGAAGGTCCCTTTTCAGTTAGTCGAGTATTGCACAATGGATCGTACTACTTAACTGACATGAGGCCAGTCAAAGAAAGACCTGCTACTAAGAAGAGAAAGAGAGCTGGAGGCAGTACAAATCCGGATGAGTTAGACAGACCATGGAATATTGCTCAGCTACATCCCTTTTATTCTTAGTTTATCCTTCTTTCTAATCACACATATGTACATGTTCTAAGAAATAAAAGTTTTGGTTGCCTCAAGTTTTTCTAAGAAGTTTTTACCATCTTATTTCCAAATGATCATGTCATAGTCGAAATCCCAGAATGCTTGAAAGTACTTTATGCTCATGTTCGTTCTAGTTTAGATTTCCGATTCTAAAATTGCTACCTTCGGTATAACTCTAAAATTTCTAGCCTTTACTTTGGTTATTTGTCTGATTGCTGGATGCGGGTATTTTCCGAGTAGTGAATTGTTGGTACTGGAAGCCGACTTTGTTTCCGAGTTTAAAATGGTTTAGCAATTGAGCTCCGTTGCTCGGCAAAGTTTCCGGCGGAAGGTTTAGCCGGCTCGCAAAAGGGACAAAGCGGAAAGCTAGATAAACAATAAGTGAAGACGAAAAAATACAAGTGTTTATGTAAACATTTCAGGCACAAAAAAAAATTCAAAGCCAAAAGTGTTGAATAGATCAAAAGCTTAGCACTAGCAAAATAAATAGTACTTAATATTTACAAACGCATCATGTTTTTTCCGGAATAATACATAAGTTTCTGGTCTATGATGTAGGAGGAGATGAAGGAGCTGCCGACTCGCTGGTTACTTGATACGTCCATTTTGCATCACTATTCTATGTATTAATTCACTATTATTCATTGATATATTTCGTATTGACATGTGATACTTATGTTATTTCATCTATTTTTGCATGGTTGATGACTTTTGGAGCATGGACCGCTGCAGTCAGGATTTTGATGGAAAAGTTGCTGTTTGGAGGCAAAATTCGCGAAGATTAGAAAATCCGGGACGGAAAACTCTATTTTTCCAGAAGACTCAGGATGCCAGAAGATGGAGTGGAGGTGGGCCACAGGGGGCCCACACCACCCCATGGCGCGGGCAGGCCTAGGCCGCGCCTGGGAGTGGTGTGGCCGCCCTGGCCCACTCCAGCCTCTCTCCTCTAGCGTATATCATCCCCATGAAACCCTAAGACTTGGGGAGCGACCACAGAAAGATTCCGCCGCCTCTACGGGGCGGAAAAACACCGAGAGAGAAAGATCCCTCCGGCAGACATATTTCTGCCGTGGGAATTCCTTCCCGAAGAGGGAAGATCGACGCCATCAACACCATCATCAAGCTGGACTTAATCGGGATCATCATCACCATCATCACCAAAATCATCACCATCAGCACCCTCATCACCATATCCATCTGATCATGATCCATATGATGTCTTGTGAGTAGTTCCTTTTGTTCTTGAGGACATGGGAGAAGTCTTGTTGTTAGTAGTGGAGTTGCGTTGAGAAAGATTCAATAGATTGTTATTTAAGTTGTGGGGTACTTCTTCTAGTGGTGTCATGTGAATATCGACTACATGACACTTCACCTATATGAGCCTAGGGGAATGCATTGTGTATTTGGCTACTAATCGTAGGGGTTGCCGGAGTGACAGAAACCTGAACCCCCGTTAGGAAACCATTGCTCAATGGACGTAAGGGTCTTAGAGTTTAAAGCTGTGGTTAGGTTTCTACATTAATTACTTTCTTGTACTTACGGATGTTTGCAAGGGGTTTAATCACAAGTATGTATTTAGTCTTGGATGGGGCGGTACATTAGCACAAGTTCACCCACACAACACTTAGCAAGCTAAAGAAGATTAATCAGCTATATGAAGCGAAAGCACTTGACAGTCTTCCCATGTGTCCTCGAGAACGTTTGGTCATCTTAAGTAATACAACCGGCTTGTCCTTTGCTGCATAAAGGATTGGGCCACTTGCTGCATTTATTTATACTGTCTTTTATTTACTCGTACTTTGTTTACTTGCTTTATCGAAAACCCCTAAAAATCCGTTTGCTAAGTATTTGCAGAGAATTCCTGATCCATACCACTAGCCAACACCTTCTGCTCCTCGTTGGGTTCGACACTCTTACTTATCGAAAATACTGCGATACACCCCCTATACTTGTGGGTCATTATTACTATGCCTTGATAACGTTCCGAGATGTCTGGATCTGAGGTGGTGCGTTCATCGTCGGAAACTTCTTTGGTTTCTTCTGGAGGAGGAGGCGGAGTAGCTACGCGGGTGAATAAGGGGATCTCGTAGCTGGTCAGATCAGCCACATGACACCCATATCCAGCGCAGGAGTGCATGATAGCTTGAAGGTCCTACTCCTGGCCGTCTTCGTCTACCTTGTAGTACCCTCTGGTCACTTGCCATATCTCCATGTTTCCATGGTGTCTCATGACCATAGTGAGAGCGTTCTGTGCAACAGTCCGTGCATAGGACATATTCCAGTCCCGAACAAGCTGCGACATCTCCTTGGCCTTGTCCCGCACCTGAAAATCCGACATGCTTGGCATGTCCGGAATCTTGAGAGCTTCGCCGATGTCCTCAAGGGACTGGCGGAAGTCATGAAGAAGATCACCGACTTGGGTAAGCCAGTGGGTGTGGGGCTCGAAGGAGGAAGAGTCCGTCAAGTTCAGAGGACCTACACACAAAACAAGTTAAGAAAAATCCGACATTGATAGAAGTCGAAGAAAAAGATAAAGTCAGACAGATGGAATATACCGAGAATGACGTCGTCAATCTTGGTCTTCTCCTCCCGGAGACTCTGGAGTTCAGCCCGGAGCGCCTGGGAGATGTCCTTCTCTCTGCCAAGCTCATTCTTGAGGTCCGAGATTATTTTATCTTGAGCAGCGATCTTGCGATCACGCTCTTCGGTGGCCATGGAGGAGGATTCAAGGACTTGAGCTATGCTCCTTTCATGATCCGCCTTGAGCTTATCCAGCTCTTGGCGAACTCCCTTGTTCTCCACCACCAGGGTCTTGAGGTTCTCGGCCTCTTCAATCATAGCGATGGATTGTTTCACCAGCACTGTAAGTCAAAAAGAACAACAGTTCAGAAAAAATTCGACATTGAAAAAGCAAAAGACAAGGTTTGAATCTCGGAATGTGTACCTTCGGCTTCATCCTTGGCTACTTTAAGTTCAGCATTTTTAAGCCAGAGAGCTTTTATCTCTCTCCGCTTATCGTAGACATTGGTCAGTAATTCCTGGTTATAGGAACATACTTTTTGTAAGTCGGAATACCCAAAGTCAGAAAGTTACTTAAGAGTCGGGCTAATATTTTTTGCTAAATATCAGCACGAGCCTTGGGGGCTACACTAGTTCGTTCTTTGGCATCCTAATAAAGCATAAACCCGGATTATATATCGTACTTCATGCTTGGGGGCTAGAGGATATGATATAACATAATGGAAAAACAAGAGTTGGAATTCCGACTTACATATTGTTCGCGGGTGAGCTTATCCAAACCCGCATTCACTTCAGCGGCCACCTTCTCGGCAAGAGTTAGAGGGATCAATGTGGCTGTTGGAAGCTCGCCAGGCCTAATCCTCTCGTCGCGAAGGCGGACTTGAGTGAGAAGGTCAGAGAACTTGACGTCCTTTGCTTCTTGCGCTTCTTCTTCGGGAGATAAATGGCTTTTCTCTAGGACTTTCCTGGCTAGCCGTTGGATCTCTTCTGCAAATTTCTGGGACATGCCAAACTTGGCAAGTCCTGGATTGCTGATGAGGTTTTCGGCGAATATTTCAGCCAAGGGATCATTACCCGAAGAGGGTTCACCCTTATCTTGATCTAACGCACCCATCGTGACGTCAGTTGGCGACCCAAGGATCGCAGGCTCCGTTGGAGGAGCCGGATCTTATGCAACCACCGGAGAAGGAATGATCGCCGGAGTTGCACAAGGTTGAGGGGCAGGAGTCGGAGGAGCCACGGCAGGGGAAGCTATAGTGATCTTTGTCTGTCGCAGGGGCTTCGAAGGAATCCCTTTCCCCTTGCCCTTTATGAGCGGCTTTGCTCTGAGAATGTAGTAAAGTCGAAAATATTACATCTCGGAAAGAAATTCGAGAAAGCTACAAAGGCGGAAATTGTGACTGAAAGTTACCTCTTCACAACATGCACCTCCTTTGTGCCAACAGCCACTGTCGGAGCTTTGCGCTTCTTGAGCGCAAGGTCCGGCAATGGGACCACTTCTGTCTCCTGAGAAAACTCAGGAGGATATCCTTCGAGCGGAGCAAGTTCCGACTCGGGGAGGTCAGCAAGCTGAAAACAAGAAAACATATCAGTATTGCGGTATAACTCAAAGATTGAAACACATAAAAAAGGTGTACTGATGGAAACTTACCGGCACTACGGGGTTTTCCACCGTGTGCATATCCAGAGAAAGCTCCGGAATTCTCCTCTCGATCCGCTCCTTGATCAGCCACTTGATTTGGCTTATGTAGCCTTGAGTGGTGTATGCTTTGGGGCTGGTGCGGAGGGATCAGATCATCGGTGAGAGCCGGAGCAGCCTCGTCCCAGGAAGGCTGGGCCGTGGCAGCTCCATCGACAAAAGCTGGCAAAGTAGTGGCTTTGCCTAGGGCTAGAATATCCCTATGGTAGAAAAATGTGGCTGGCCATTGTTTGACCGAGTCGCTGGCTGAAATTTTGGGATAAGACCGGTCGCGTCTAAGTGAAAAGCTGATAGTGCCGGTGATGTAAGGAACATCGGTAGTGATGGAATTTCTCCGGACATGGAAATAATACCGGAAGAGAGTCAAACTCGGCCTAATGCCGAGAAAGCCCTCACAAAGCAAAGCATACACACTCATCTTTAAGAGAGAGTTGGGAGGAAGATTATGGAGTTGAACTTTGAAATGATCTATCACCTCGGAGAAGAACTCCGAGGGAGGAAAAGACAGACCTCTATTGAGGTGGGTGCCGAAATGGACCCGCTCGCCGTCGCGCGGGTTGGGGATGGTTTCCCTGGAGCCGCTCCGCTAGTCGCCGGCGACGAGAAGCCCCTCCTTCTCCACGTTCTTGAGGCCCTCCTCGTTGAGAGCGCAGGGGATCCAGATTCGCCGGAAGCTCTCTTTCTCCACTGCTGCTTCCGCCGTCGCTGCTACCGCTAAGCCGGAGGAAGAAGATGAAGCCATTGCTCTGGTGAGAGATTAACCTAAAAGGGGCAGTGCTAGGAGTTCTGGGGGGGGAACGAGGAAGCTCTGTGCGCGCAGGAGGATTGGGAGGAAAGGAAACGGCAAAGGACTGGTGGAAAGGAGAAGGAGAAATCCAAACCCCTTATATCCACCTAACTGCGCCAAGATTCGTGCAAATGCTAAAGTGTAACCGCCACGCGTCGTGGATGGAATTGGGAAGGACACACGCGATGATTGCGTCTCGATCTCCACGCACGCATCAAAACGGCGCCTTGGTTCCACGAACCACGGATCCACCAACGGTCGTGCTGACGGCACACTTGTCAGATGACGTGACTTGACCATAACTTGTGTCAGGTGGCGTTAGAAACCAAGTTCCGGCTTAGTTTGAAATCAAGCTGGAAAATCCGAGTAACCTGTTGATAGGTCCGACTTATTTTTAAGGCCCGGATCGTATTTTTTGCTGTGAAGTTTCAGGAACCCTTCAACATTCTGCAAGCCGAAGATCAAGCTAGACGATGATAAAATCCGACTTTGGATCTTGGAGGCCTCCGGGGGCTGCTGTTGGGGATATACTTTCTGGGTATCCTCACAGTTCCTCACTGACCAGGGTGGCCCACTTCGGGTTAGAGCTTTGCTTCACGGGCGGCCCAGTCAAGGAGAAAGACGGAGTCAAGTCCGGCTACGGGAAGGCCCAGAAGACTTACCGACTTAGGCCCATAATGTTACTTGTAGTTCAAGATGTACTCTGTAACCAACTCTTAGTCGTAGCCGGATTGATCTCTCCTGTAAACCCTAGGCTAGATATCTATATAAGCCGGTCTAGGGAGAGCCTTTAGGGCACCCAATACATTAGACCCTCAACTCGCACAGGAGAAACCCTTGTAACCCATATTCCGGCTCTGTCGTATTACTGGATTGCTAGCAGGAGTACGATCCATCCAAAGCCGGCGGATTCGAACCTAGGTAAACTTGTGTGCTCACCGTCCCGGAACACCGTACGTCTCACACCCCTCTCTTCCGCACGCCTCGAGGACCCCCTCATGGCGTACTTGTCCTCAATCCGACGACACCGATATCTATATACATTGCATATATCGACCATCTACCGCACTTGTGTACACATGGTATGGCCACATGCAAGTTTTGGTTGGATTCCGGCGCTCCGACGGCCATCTCCCATATTGTAAACATCTACGGGGCCCCGGGGATCTACCCCTAGCTATCTCCGTACGAGGATTGACCAATGTACTTTTTGTTTGTTTATTAGGCATTAATAGGCCCCATATCTATAGAGAAAACCAAGGTTGGGCCCAATATTCCACTTGTTGCCCCTGTTGGACCCATAGCAGGTGTTTCCAGCCTACACGTCTAGCACTTCTCCAATAAGTGTTATCGCATGCGCGTGAATTGAAGACGGTGACACCTGAAATCTATATACATTGCATCTATGGACCATCTACAACATTTGTGTACACATTGCATGACCACATGCAAGTTTTGGTTGGATTTCGGTGCTCTGGCGACCATCTCCCATCGAAACCCTAGTCTCGGTGGGCCCGGGGGATCTACCCCTAGCTATCTTCATACGAGGTTACACCAATGTAGTTTTTTCTTTTTTTAGACACGATTAGGCCATATGCATAGAAAACCAAAGTTGGGCCCAATATTCCACCGGTTGCCCCTCGTTGGACATCTCGTGGGAGTTTCCCAGCGACACGTCTAGAACTTCTCCAATAAGTGTTATCACATGCGCGTGAACTGAGGACAGTGACACTCGTGAGCTATCCATTGCATCTATGGACCATCTACGACACTTGTGTACACATGGCATGGCCACATGCAAGTTTTGGTTGGATTCCGGTGCTCTGGCGGCCATCTCCCATCCAAACCCTAGTCTCGGTGGGCCCGGGGGATCTACCCCTAGCTATCTCTGTACGAGGTTCCACCAATGTAGTTTTATTTAGGCATGTTTAGGCCATATCTACATAGAACACCAAAGTTGGTCCCAATATTCCACCGGTTTCCCCTCATTGGACGTCTCGCGGGAGTTTCCTAGCGACACGTCTAGAACTTCTCCAATAAGTGTTATCGCATGCGTGTGAATTCAAGATGGTGACACCCGAGATCTATATCCATTGCATATATGAACCATCTACCCCATTTGTGTACACATGGAATGGCCACATGCAAGTTTTGGTTGGATTCCGGTGCTTTGGCGGCCATCTCCCATCGAAACCCTAGCCTCGGTGGGCGCAGGGGATCTACCCCTAGCTATCTCTGTACGAGGTTCCACCAATGTAGTTTTTTGTTTGTTTAGGCATGTTTAGGCCATAAATACATATAAAACCAAAGTTGGACCCAATATTCCACCGATTGCTCGTCATTGGATGTCTCGCGGGAGTTTCCCAGCGACACGTCCAGAACTTCTCCTTAGAGTGTTATCGCATGCGCGTGAATTGAAGATGGTGACACCCGTGAACTAGCCATTGCATCTATGGACTATCTACCACACTTCTGTACACACGGCATGGACACATGCAAGGTTTTGTTGCATTTCGGTGCTCTGGCGGCCATTTCCCATCGAAACCATAGTCTCGGTGGGCCCGGGGGATCTACCCCCTAGCTATCTCTGTACAAGCTTCCACCAATGTAGTTCTTTGTTTGTTTAGGAATGTTTAGGCCATAGCTACATAGAAAACCAAAGTTGGGCCAAATATTCCACCGGTTGCCCCTCATTGGATGTCTCGCGGGAGTTTCCCAACGACACGTCCAGAACTTCTCCAATAAGTGTTATCGCATATGCGTGAATTGAAGACGGTGACACCCGATATCTATATACATTGCATATATGGACCATCTACCACACTTGTGTACACATGGTATGACCACATGCAAGTTTTGGTTGGATTTCCGCGCTCCGGCGGCCATCTCCCATATTGTAAACCTCTATGGGGCCCCAGGGATCTACCCCTAGCTATCTCCGTACGAGGATTGTTAGTGTAATTTGTGTTTGTTTATTAGGCATGATTAGGCAATATTTGAATCACCCCCGGTTCAAATGTGTGAGAGTTCGTGCTGAATCGCTGCGAATTTGTCTTTTTTCTCGAGGAGTGTCTAAAAAGGATGAGTTGCCAACAATTAACCAATTGTACATCTAGGGTCTAATATGTTATAAAAATGCGTCAGCCCAATTTTGAAACATCTTCCCAGTAGCTGCTTCACAAAGCACCCGTTTCGTGATGCATGGAAAATAAAAAATAGGTTTTTTTACAATAAAGTTGGAAACCTACTCCTGTAACATTGTTGTGTGCCATGCCGATATAATTTGAATGAATTTTAGTTTATGGTCTATATTTTAAAGTTTAAAGGTACATTTTAAATAGTTGGACATGTAATTGTATTTATTTTACAAAGGAAACAACATATAAAGAATATTGCTAAAATTTCCCTCACTTTTCTCCCTGGAATTTTCCCGCCCCTGCTCTTCCCGCGTCCCGATTTCCTCCTCGAAATAATATTCCCGCCGCTTTTCCCGCCTCCAAGGTTTGGAGAAACCCCACCCCATCAGCGCGATATTTTGGACAAACCCCACCCCACCGGCGCGGCCACCGCACCGCACATAACCAAACCCCACCCCACCCCACCGCACACACCCATCCCCACCCCACCCACCCATACCCAGATCTCCAATCCCCACCCTTGAACCACGCCACCAAGCCAAACTTCACCGATGGCCACGCAGGAAGGAGGATACGCTTGGCAACGACGGCCATGCCGGGAGGGAGGAGACGCTCGGGGAGGATACGATCGGCGACGACGGCCTAGCGCGAGGCAGGAGACGCTCGGCAACGACGGCAGCAACTTCACGACAACGCATGACGGTCCTCCTCTCAGATTGGCTCAGGCAAGTTATTTCCGTTCGTCCCCTCCTCTTCAATTTCTTTCGGATCTTTCCCTCCAGTTCGAGTTCTTCTTCACGATTGTCCTACTAGGTCGCGCGCCATGGCTAGGGTTAGGGTTTGCTTGACATGGCTAGGGTTAGGGCTTGCTTGCCATGGCTAGGGCTAGGGCTTGGGGTTAAGGCTTGCGCGCCACGCTAGGGTTAGGGTTTGCGTTACAGTTTGTCCTCCTGCTACTAGATTAACCAGGGTTGGAACCGTGCTTGCTCTAGATGATGTGTTGGTGTTTTGACGATGATTAGATTAGGCTAATACCTGCTGTTAGGCTAGGCCTCCTGCTGTATTTGGGAATAGTTGTTCATGTTGCAAATAGGGGATTCTATACAAGTCTGGTTGGTGTGTATGATATTCTGATATGCTTTGCTGATATCTGCTGTTCATGTTCCCATGTTAGGACTTCTTAGATGTGATGCTGTTCATGATATCCAAATATGCACCTTCATAAATTGTTTTAGTTAATTTAGGTGGATATGATGTGTGATCTGTGCCAACCTAAAATTGAGTAGTCAACTGTATAATGGATTAATTAGTGTGGAGTTGGACTTGCCTTCTCTATTCAGATACCTTTAATGGTTTCTTTTGTAACTGGATGAAGATTTTTGGTGAATTTTTTATTAAGGGTGAACTATAAGCATCAATTACTAACCCTTTGCAAGAACATTGAAGTATTATCTTGTCCCCCTTAGTGATATTTACCTCTTATTATGTGTGCTTTAGTTTTTCTTTTTCTTGTTTCTTAAACATCATTTATGTTCCTTGCTTATGTGATATGTAATTTTTATTACAGTTATTGGATATGGTTCAGCTAGGTATCCATCCTTGCAGTAGAACTAGTATGGTTGAACTCTGTGCTTTGATCTTGATTTATTTAATATGCATGATGGATAAGTAGTGGTAAATTATATAGAAGCTAATTTATTTGTTTAGTTATAAGATGGTACTGCTATCTTATTTTATATATGCTCCTGTTTTGTGTTTATTTGGTACTGCTATCTAACCACAAGTTCATTCAAGGAAAGTGGCAAGGGATTTTGCAAGTTAGACTGAGCCAAACGAAGTTTAACAACCAAGGGAAAGTAGTGAGATAGAAAGGTGGGTTGCTGTAGTGAAGTTGGGCAGTTTGCTACTGCCTCTAATGTATGCATTTCATACTGTTCATCAAGGAAGATATTAAGTGATGCTTGCTTGTTCCTACCACATGCTTGCTGTTCATTACTAGGCATATTCCTTTTGTTCATTACTACCTTCTGATTAATCTAGTGAAGATATCAAGGCATGCTTGCTCATTACTACCTTTTACTAGGTAGCCATTCATGTTTAATTGTGTATTTATATCCTAAGTACATCCATGCTTTATAGTGGACTAGCCATTCCTGCTTACTTGTGTCCTGGCAAGTTTGTTCCCATGCATCACCACTATGTGCATGCATCATTGCCTCTTTGTGTGTGCTTAGTGTACCACTGCATTTTTTATTGCTCATACATGAACAACCATTGGCATGGATGCTTGGTCAACATAGCTTCTTCATTCTATTTTGCAAGAAACATTCTTCTTTATCCCTGTTTTATCTAATTAATCTTTATTCTTTTTTGCAAGCACATAGGGCAAGTTTACATCAGCTACCCAGCAGCACTAGTTCCACCACCTCGAGATGAGCAATGGCAGGTAAGATGCAGCCGGCTGGTATGCAAATTGTCCTCATGTGTATGCTGCTTGTTTGTCTTTTGTGTGTATGTGCTTAGTATAGAACTGTTCCTGGCTTATGCTTGTAATCTGCTTATTGAACTGTGCCTTTCCTACTATTCTAACAAAAGTCCACGGGAATTTAAACATCTGGTCGGATCTCTTGTTTTTGTTGATGCCCGAGGCGTGCAGATATGTTAGCGAATTTAAATACTCATCTATGCGTCTTGTAGTTGAATAAAATATGCTAATTATTCATCTGCCATGGCTCTGCCGTGTGCAACGGAGTTAAAAAACCTAGACATGTAATGTTTCCTATGTTTTTATATTGCTCGTCCAAATGCATATGCATGCACCTTTCCTCTGGTTCTAAATCCTCTAGTTTTGCATCAACAATGATTTCCTCTTCCTACACGGTTTTCTGTTCCTATGTTTTTCATACCCATGCTCTGAACGGAGCCTTAATTTACTCTATAATCTGCCTAGCTCCTCATGTGTAATCTACCTAGCTCATGGTTATCCTGCTAGTTAATCTACTTGCATTAAATGAAGTATAACCTTAGCTGTTTGAGTTGTCTTGCTCCCCCATGCATTTCAACCATTCATCTAATGGTTGTGTTTTTTTATTCATGTAATGAAGCGCACCTCACCGAAATCGAGAAGATTAGTGCTAGTACAATGATGAGGAA
Source organism: Avena eriantha (assembly GCA_910589775.1). NCBI lineage: Eukaryota > Viridiplantae > Streptophyta > Magnoliopsida > Poales > Poaceae > Avena > Avena eriantha. The sequence goes on along the minus strand of OU342741.1, from coordinate 252,521,369 downwards.
CAACCGTGTGTTCCTGTCTCTTGGGATTTCTGCAATAGTGTCGATGATTAGGAAGTCGAATGCTGGTAAAGAACGTAGGTCAGTTACTGCTGAATCCCTGTCCGCATCTGGCATAGCACAAGGGGATAGCTCGGACTACAATCCTAGATATGAAGAAGAAGTTGATGAGAGTGTAGTAGTGGAGAAGATTGTTAAGGTGCATGCTTTTAACAGTCTTGTTTGCTGTTTTTTTCCTTCCTTCTGTTCTTGCATAGTTTTCTTATGATCTAATGCCATTGTCCTTGCTGTTTTTATGAACACCTGAATGCTTCTAGGAGGAGAAAAAAGTCTGCTGTTAAGAACGAGAGCAGGAATTTGAGTAGCCCAGAAGCATCTATGCAAATGGCTCCAGGAAGGGTGATGGCGGTAGCTCCAAAAGCATCAAAGAGATTGCTGGAACTTGATGAAGTTCCTACTAGAGTTACTAGGAAGAAGCAAAGGTGGTTGCTATAGCCAACCATGAATTAAACCTGCTTCACAACGATCAACAAAGCTCACCTCACAGGGATGACGATGGGTTTGTGTTCCTCGATGAAGAAAGAACTGTCCACATAGACCTCAGCCGTGTCTACATGGACCTCAGCCCCGTTCGCATGGACCTTGGCCATGTTGTACCTTTGGTGGACAGAAATGGTGTTTTTCCTGAAGAAACTAAGAAAGGGAGTGAGCAAGCTACATGTGATGAAGGCAAGGGAGTGAGCAAGCTACATGTGATGAAGGCAAGTTCGTCTTGTACTATTTTTCTTACTCTTGCACTTGCTTCTATTGGATTAAATGCCACATGAATGCCATGTCATTGCCATAGTAGTGGTTTTTGCTGATATATCTACATCTTCGTACCCATCTTGTTTGGTCCTAACCAATGTTTGTGTCCTATTCAAGCAATGCAATTATGGCTATCAAGCGTACACGAAAAGGTGTAGGGCTGGAGAGGATTACTAAGTCACTGGGTACTAAGGTGACAATCGAAATTGCTGAAGGGATGAAGGGTCCTGAGAAGCCTTTGCTGGCTGCAAGGTTTGCTTCAGAGTGTGGATTCACTGCAAGAACTCATGCACCAGTTCTTCCCCACTTCAAAGAATACAAAAAAGACGCCAACCTGATCAAGGACTTTGTTGGCAAAGTTGCTGTAAGTTAACTTGCTGTTTGTTGAATTTTTCTTTCTTTTTGATACAACTTTCATATGATCGCTAATCATGTATCTTTCCTTGATTGCTTTCTTTGTAGTCAAATTTTTATATGGACACCAACTCGCGGACCATTCAAGAAGCATGCACCGCTAAGCTGTAGAGAATAACAAAGAATAGGCAGCACCAGATCAAGAAGCTTTTTTTGACAATGTAAATGCTAATGAAGTTAGCATCTAGTCTCCTGTGAAAGGCATGCCAGATGATGAATGGCAATCGCTGGTGAAGTTGTGGTCCACAGGACGACACACGGTATGTCTCTACATTGGTATATCTTGGTCTCATTACATGTACCGTCTTTGATGTATCTGCTGCTGTTTGCATGTATCTGTTGCTCTTTACATGGTATCTGCTGCTGTTTGCATGTACATGCTCTCCGCTTTTGTTTACATGTATGCGACCATCTGTTCTTCATTGATGTATATGTGTGGCATATTTTTAACATGTAGTTGCTGGTCTATATTGGTAGTGCTAGCCCATGATAACAGTCTATGTTTTTTGTAGAAAACCTGTGAATCAAACAAACATGATAGAATGAAGGTGAAGTTTCAGCAGAAGACCGGTTCGAGGTCCTACGCGGATCATATCTATGCCACTGTAAGAACAAAGCATGTTTTCTCTTTATTAGGCCCAAATAACTTTTGTCTTGACAACTTGTAGTTTGATTCTCGATTGAATGACATTTTAGAAGGAGGAGCGCAATGGTGAGAAACTGAACGCGGTTGACTTGTTCAAGGCCACACACAACAGCTCAAAGAATGGCTTTTCAGAGTCAGCTAAGAATGCTATTGTAAGTCATTCGAACTGGTGTGTTCTCTTCTCATAGAATACCTTTGTTGTTTGATTCGTCTTATTTGCATCTTATATCCATTCATGGCAGGCTGAGATGGAGAAGAGGATGGATGCCGAAGTACCTGATGGTGAAGAACCAATATGCGATGTCCAAATTGTTGCTGAAGTGCTCCAAAAAGAATGCCCGTCAAGCACATTCTTGATGAATGCTGGGCTGCAGTCAAAGTCCTTTGGTACTAAGTCTGTTGCTGTAGCTGCCCATGTTTGCGACCTCAAGGAGAAGCTGGCAAGGTCCAAACTGAAAGGTGAAGTTATGCAAGAAGAAGTTGCTGCATTGAGGAAGAAGTCCGAAGAAGTTGAAGCCTTACAAGCTGCACGAGACGAGAAGTATGAACTGCTTCTGAAGAAGCATCAAGAACATGATGAGAAGTTCTCCCAGTTGATGGCACTGCTTGGAGCTAAGGCTACTGGAACTCATCTTTGGTATGACGACTAGTTCTGTGAGCTAGTTCTGTTTTTTGCTTAGACTAGTTATGAACTGTGAACAACTTATGTGTTGGCTGTCATTTTCGATGCCATCTGTGGCTTTATGTTGGTAATTTTTTGGCTGTCATTTTCGATGCCATGTGTGGCTGCATGTTGGTAATTTTTTGGCTGTCATTTTCGATGCCATGTGTGGTTGTCATTTTACATGATGTTGGCTGACTATGCCGTTGTGAGTCAAGTGAGAATGATATTTATTATGTGATGAAAAGATATGTGTTGTGCTGAAATATTATCTGCTGAAATAATATCTGCTTTTATTATTATTGTTGTTATGTGAAGGAAAATAATTATATAAATATACATTCTTCTACTGTAGAATTGAAACAGCCCAAATACTAGACAAATAAGTGGGCTGCAAAAAGGCCATGGCCCAAGAAATAATGGACATGTTTTGAAAACCAATTCATATAAATTCGAAAATTATTAATCAATTGGACAATAAAAGGGCCAAGATTCAAAATACCACCAGGCTATAAAATTTCCAAGGCCCAAACGTGTACAAAGGCTGCGGCCCTAAAGGAAATGCACTGTAAAATGGTCACATCTTAGAGGATTAAAATAGTCAATTAGAAAAAAAGACAATTACACAGGCTGAATTATTGGGCCCATTTAGAAGGTTGAGTTGGACTGGGCTGAATCTGATCCACGACCAATTGATTTGGTCACCGAAATCTGCCACGTAGGATTTGCTGACGTGGACTGGGCAGATAGCCTATGACCAAATTGTTTGGTCATAGACAACATGACCATCTATTTTAGTCATAGTTGCCCATGACCAATTTCAAAAAAGGTCGTTAGCTGTCTATAGTGACCCTCGCTATGTGACCTACTGTTTTTGGTCATAGAAAGGTCATAGATGAATTACTATGACCTTTCTATGACCAATATTTGGGGTCACTAGTTAGCACGTTCCTTGTAGTGTTAATACATTGGTCTAGCAACATAGCTCAGTCGTTTGGAGATTAACACTGTAGTCCATGTCTTGAGAATCTAGTAACTTTACCTTCGTGGTAAATGTTGCAAACTTTCTATCCGGACATGCTGAGTCTGAAGTATCATCTCACCTAACCAAAGCTGAATCTCAAGCAGATATATGGTTGGTGTTCCATAAGGTTTTGACATAGGTTTCTATGTAAGTCCGACATGATTGATGTTATGGTTGACACAACTAGTCGGAAAGCCTATCGTCAAATTCTATTGAACTAGCAAATATCAACCACTCTTCATAAGGTTTCTTCTATAATTTAATATAGGAGTTTCGCTTATGGTTCACTTTGTCTCTGAAGTCTGACCTTTACTTGATGTCTGCTTTCTCGAACATCAAGGAGAACATTTAAAGTAGCGTTGCTAAATGTCTCTTGGTCGATCCTCCAGACCTTTTATGTTGGCAAGCATCTTGTTCTGCCAAGTAACTGAAGTCTAAGAATGAAGTTTCTTTTTCCTTGTGTCATCAGGAATCTTCTTACCTATTCAGCTAGTGGTGTAAAGTGATATCACGATCTTTGGCAAAGATTTTGATAACCCTAGATGAATACAGAGTTTCCTTTGGTTCCTCTAACATGTTCATAGAGTGACTATGATTTTGGTAATCAGAAGTTTCTCTTATTACATGTCCCTTGTGACTCTTACGACTCTTTGCCACAAAACACCTTTCTGTCTTAAACCTTCTGTTGAACGAAGAGTGATCCTTCTATATCAAAAGTAATTCAATAGCCTGGTTATCCGTATCTCTATATCTATGGAGCTCTACTTAAGCCGTTTAGTAGAGGTTCATCTGTCGAAGTCTGTGGTCATGCTCTTTCCGTTGTAAGCTTTCCTTATCAAAAGCCTAAACTCTTTTGAAGCTCCATGGTCTCAATCCTTATGAAGACCAGCTATCCAACAACTTGAAACCTATCTCCTCTTGTTTCCTTCGTTATCTTGACGTGTTTCATGTTCGTCATATCAGGGTTGTTTTTGAACACTCCATCCATGAGTTGACCATGATATACTCCTGTGTTGTTTAGTATGTTTCCCTCTTATATTTAGAGTGACCTTGTTTCTTTCTCCCTCTGTCTCTCTTCCAACGTTTGGAATCGCGGGTCGAGATTCTCGTAAGGGGGATAGAGCTGTGACACCCCAGTTTTACTTAAATAGAATTTAGGGTTTGTTTGTGCATTCATGATCATCATTTCTTAAAAGTGCATGCAAAAGAAATAATGCTAAAACCCTAAACCCTAGCTATTCCTCCCCTCTCTTTGAAACCTATTCAAAAAGGTTTTGTATTTTGAAAAGTGCCAAAATTATGGAGCCCAAATGGACTAAGAGGGCCCCACAATAATTTACTAGTTTTATAAAAGGCTTTAGTATTTTGAAAGTATTCAAAACAGATTTGAAATGATTTTACAAAAGGAAAAGTGAGAAAATAAAAAGGAAAAATATTTCTGCTAAAAGAGAGAGAGAGCTAGAGCCTTCAGGCCGTGCAGCCCTGCAGCCCACCTTCCCTCTTCTATCTATCTTCCGCTCACGTGCAGCAGCTAGTTTCCGCAGCCAACCAGCTTACGGCCCATCTTGGCCCACCCGGCCCGTACCGGTTTGACGCGTCTCGCTCGTCGTCTTCGCAGACGACGGCAAGAAGCTCGCTGGCGCGCCCGTAGCCGCTCGATGCCGCATCCGCGCCAAGATCAACGCCGCCGCCGCGAGGAGAAGATAAGACCCTCCCCGAGCCGTGCCCATCTTCCCCTATGCCTCTCTCTCCCTCTCGCGCGTGCTTCTCCCATTCCCCACTAGAGCCCGAACCCTAGCCGCTCGGGCTCCATCGAGCCTCTCCGTTGCAGACCGCCCTGAGCCCCTCTAACGCCGCCATCAGCTCCGCCTCGTCGCGCTAGTGCCCCTCCTCGAAGGAATCGTCCCAGGTTGGCCCCAATCAAGCGCAACATCATCATCTTCCCCGCCACCGACGAGCTCCGCCGCTGCCATTGACATCGATGTAGACCTCCTTCAGCCTCACCGACCCCTCCACCGTCTTCATGGTGAGCTCATGGTCTGGATGGACCCCTCCTTTCTCTCCCTCTCGCTTTCCTTGTAGCTCGCACCGTGCGCGCCGTCGTCCACCGCTAGAGCTCACCGTAGACGTAGCTCTAGTGACTACCTTGTAGCGGTGCCACCACATTTAGGCCTAGCGTGCACGCCTGCATCCAACGCGACTAGTCTCGCGGCCTCGCTCGCCCTCCTGCGCCACCACTGGCCACCGTCTGCCGCGCCGCCCGTCGTGGTGATGTGGTGCTCGCGTGGCTGCTGCGTGGTGCCCAAGTGGCACCTGGCCCACCCGTCAGCCACTGCGGGTAGCCCCTGCCCTGGTAGAAAACAACCCCCCAACCCGAGCTGATATGGCACCGGGGCCCTTCTGTCAGTCTCATTGGCTAGGGCTAGCCTCGGTGTCAAAAGGCTTTCTCAGTTATATTAATTTCAGAAATGGTTTAATAATTTTAGAAAAGGGATAAATACTAGAAAATCAATATCTTTTATTCTGTAATTCAGAAAAATACAAATAATATATCAAAATGTTCAGAAAAATGAGATCTTCACAAAAGACTCATAATCATACATTGTTAAGCAACTTTGATTACAAGTTTAATTAGAAGAACAAATCAACCCCTCACAGGTGTTCCGGGGTTTCCCCTGTTCTAGGGTTTGTGACCCTTGGACCCTGTTTAAAATGACCAAGCATGCCTTAGGGTTTCATTTTCACTCTAATTAACTTCTCATATCATCATCCTTGCTTGATCATTGCATCGATGCCATGTGTTGATTGTTTCCCTTTCTTTCTGGTGTTTGCTTCTTCCTGGTGGAATACGATATCGAGATCGAGATTGAAGACCGAGATCAACACCATCGAAGATCGACAAACAATACTTGATCAACTATAATCAAGTCAAGCACAAGGCTTCCGAAGATCTATATTTGGGTATCAACAAACAAGGAAAGCATAGCCCCACACATAAAAGAATCCTATGCTTTCAAAGTATTTTATTCTTGCCATGTGCATACGATTCTACTATGGTCTTTTATCAATAGATAGAGTGTCCTATCTGTTGCATTACTCCCTTTGAGCTTATATTACCTAATCCACTTCTCCTAGCATAACTAGGTTTGGCTTGTGTGCACTACTAGAGCTATATCTGTGTCTTGTTTAGCCATGCTTAGCCGCCAGTGTTGGTTCATCCAGAAGATGTACCAAATGTAGAGAATCTAGTATTACAGGAGAACGAGGTATACTGATGAAGTAAGATCAGTGGTAAAGGTTAAACATGCTAAGGCTTGTATGGGAGGCCACGGTGGGATGTGGTTTTTCTAGCCCCATGCTCGCCACTACTAGGAACCGAGTTCTTGCCTTTGGAACTGAGACGAGCGTACAGCCACACGGGGCCTGGAAAACCTGATGAGTAACTAACTTGCCTAGTAGATTCATGAGTCACATAGTTCGTACGTTCCATTCGACATATGCATTCTGGTTGTTCTCGAAGGCGGTGAAGGAGGTGCATTCATACAGGTAGGTAAGCGTGGCCAGGGTTGCTTGGGGTGGATGGAGCCCCTGGTAAACCAACCTCGACACACATTTCTAGGGCCCGACTTCAGGATTTGACCCGTTACGGCAGAACCCTCCTTAGGCGTGACTCATGGTCTCGGCAAATGCAAGGTAAAGGTCCTGTCCAACCACACTCTGTTGGCCTTCCAAGGAATAGGGCTAATAGCTTGGCATTAAGAGTCGGTTGGTACATGTGGGTAAAGTTGTACACCCCTGCAGAGTTAAATATTTTCGAAAATCCGTGTTCACGGTTATGAACGCTTGGTGACCGAATTCTAAGATCATAGAGAACTTCAACTGAATCGTAAAACTTGGCAGTTCAACGTGTCCTTAAGGATGTTTCCTCTTGGGTACGAGGGGGTGATCCTAGTTGTGAGATGAGGATTACTTTGGTGGATATCATGATGATGATCAATTCTTCGAAGATGTCGCTCTCGTATCCCTTTTAAAATATTCTGATTAGACGGGCTTCTTCTCCCTCTTGTTTTACAAAACAAAGATGCCTTTATGCAAAATAACCCCACCAACCATAAGTCTTGCAGAGTACACCCTGTACTCACCCTTGCTTTGTTGATACTTTCAGAGTAAGCGTTCCCCTAAAAACAAGTTCCGTATGACATCGACATTGACTAGTAGCTTCGGATTCCCGGTCGGCAGCCTGGAATCTATGGGCTGGGACGTCATCGTTATGCTTCAGGCCTCTTAGGCCATTTGTTAAGTTTGCTATACTTAATAGCATAATTTGCATTCTGTTGTTTGATGTTTGTGGTCAGTGACCTCTGCTTGTAATATTTTGGTTCTTCGTTCAGTTATGAGCTTCCTGTAATAATTTTTGTGTCACAGGGTTACTGTTGTGTTACTGATTTCTCACTGGATATCCTCGAGCTCTAGGTTAAGCTTATGTCAGGCTAAAGGTCTGGATTTGTTTAAGCCTGATCCCGAGGGTGTCATAATGATTAAAGGAAAAAATAAATATGATGCATGATGATGTCATGATGATGCATAAATAAAAATAACACGCGATTTTCTAGTAGTGAATTTAACCGGGGTGCCACAATTTGACACCACTAACAAGGGATCTCGTCCTCGAGATCCGCCTCATGGTACGGGGAAGAAGGACGACGGTCTAAATCTTTTCGCTTCGTGTTGATCCTCGCGGCACCACTAACAAAGATAATTGCTCCATATTGAATTCGGCGACACCACCAACAAGGGGTCGTTGCTCATGTTCGTTGAGAGAACACTCCGGAGAAACAAAGACGCGGGTAAAGGTCTCAAAAGATAAGGCCACCTTTAACTTCCATGGAAGGAGTAAAATCACATTAATCCACCATTCAACGTACAAGAGCAAATGATAAGAGTAGTGGTATGGTAGCTACTCCATCCTGCACTCGAAGCATTACTATGTACATGAACAAAAGAATCGTGCATCCAACTCTCGGAATTCAGACTAAAGATCTTCACTAGCAATGTCCGGAGAATAAAGGAGTGATGCAAGCTCTTCATAGATGATGTCGTTGTGTTGGGAAACGCCAGAAGATACAAAGAACATCGTATGAAAGACACAATGATTAGGTTCCGCGATGGTTCCATGGGCATGAACAACACATGCTCAAGGTATACTCCAACTTCACCAATGCTCATCCTTCTCATATGTTTTCCAACGATACGAATATCCATCAAGGTGCAGATACAGATAAAGAGTTTAATGACCAAAAATATTGGATAAAGTGTACAACAAACGAGATGCAGATTAGATGATTGTAACTCCACCATTATAAAAGGGAGGAAGAGAAACCTTGAAGGTACAGCGGAAACCCAACCACGAGAAAATCTGGACTCAAAGAAAAGGTAAGAGAGAAGATTCAAAACACACGAAGGTAAGAGGGGAATAGCACAGGAGTAAGAAGTAAAAGCAGACCTAATTAGATCTATCCAACCAAATTTTCCAAAATAGTTTTGACACTCTACATCGTCTGTTAGCTAGGTTATCCTACAGGCTGGACTAGTGGGGTATCGCAACTACTGAGCTCTGATACCACTTTGTAACACCCTTGAATCGGCCCTATGCGAATTTTAGCAATTCCCGCCAAATCCGCATAGAAACGATTCAAAGATTCCCACCAGGCACTTGCGTGCGGGTGGAAAACAAAGTAATATCATTACACAGTAGTCCATGATGGAACCCACAGAACATATATATACAACAACGACTTCATGAGTCAAGAATACAGATATATAATACAAAGATCCAAATCACCTTGAAAACGATACAACATCCGAGTATGGATAATATGCAAATGGGGCTAAGAGCCCTGAAGAATAACCAATGGCGTCCATAACCCTGCCCAGACCAAGCCAGAAGGGTAAACCTGCTAACGACGACGAACTTATACCTGTTAAGACAAAAGGGGTGCCGACAATGGGCAAAGGAAAAAGGGAGCAGTCAGTACTGAGGCCAGTACACGGCGAGTCTAGGATTCGGCGGCTCTCGCCTACATAGGTATGGTGGACTAAAGCGGCAACGAAGCATGCACTAAACAACCTATAGAGACTCGATGCAACTGTCGGATATTAGAGAGGGACAAGAAAGACCTATTCAGGACCAACCTAATACTAACACCAATCATACCTATCCTGATATTTCCCCCGTGAGACCAAACGAGCAAGTCAAACCGGGGAACTCACACAGTTGGCAGTTTTATTCATTCCATTATAGTTGTAGCACTTACTAGTTAGATATAGATAGCATGAGTCATCCTGATATCATAAGTAGTGGCCAGTTTTAGTTGACCATTCCGTTATAGTTGCAATACTTACTAGGTAGATATAGATAGCATGAGACACTCCAATTCCATCAGTTGTTGGCACTTTTATTATCCATTCCATTGTAGTGGAGCTGATTACTAGTCAAGCCAAAGTCAAATTTATAGCACTACTTTAGTTATAGTTGTCTATGGTCGAGACACTGTGCTCCAAGTCAGCCATAACCACGGACATGGCTTTTCGAAAATATTTACCCTGCAGGGGTGCACAAATAGCAACACATGCACGATCAACCTCGGAAAAACCAAATAAAGACCCAACAAGGCTTTCACGACAAAGCAATCACAAGATTCATAAAATATTTCAAGGGGGCAACCCATTAAGCTACCCGACTCCGAGACGGACCCAAGGTTCATGACATGGCTATAAATGACTAGGAACCTGAAAGTGTGACTGGGCTTGTCGATACCGCGAAAACATTCCACATTCCAAAATAGTACAGGTGCTCCACGCACAATCATAAATAAAGCAGTAAAGCATGGCATAAGTATAAGATAGTAATAAAGCCCCAAACTAGTTTGTGGCCCCAAGAAATAAGAAATGAATCAAGCTCTGACTAAGGGGATTCATGGTCCCACATGCGGATAGTGCTATAGTCAAGGAACATGTATCAAGTACTCGGGGCATACGGGACACAAGTGAGTGTGGAAGAACCAAATATTAGCTATTTCCCACCAGTGCCTCTGCATTAGTTATATCTATTCCCAACATTTTAACATCAAGTTGTAATTAAAGCCATGATCATCTCCACCATTAAGCAGGTGCCAACCTTCCAACAACGATGGAACAACAACGTCACGAAGCAGCACCTGAGCAAGCAACTACGACTCGCAAGGCCGACTTTCTATCCACCAATAGGCAATAGAATTTGTCCAAGGCAATATATAGGCTGTAGAATATAAATGGTGCACGGAAACTAAAGCATCGCAACACGGATAGCAAAAGATCAACACGAGGAAATAAAGACTATAAAAGCAAAATAGGTAGAAAGAGGGAGAATGCTTGCCTAGGAAACATTGCCAAAGGTTCATTATCCGAAGAACTTGTCAACACTCGCATCAACTTATCGGCCTAATCCATAAAGAAGCAAATCACTAAAAGAAACACCGAATGCACTATTTAATACTACGGTAGAAGATTGGGCATGATGCATGTATGATGCATGACATGGCAAATATGTGATACGACTAGGCAATATTAAGCAAACCAGGGTCTCGATAATTAATTATAGGGTTCAAGTTGTTTAGGTACACTGCAATTTAGATGTTGTATGAACAAGACAAAACATGGCATCGGTTCGCTACACAAATTTAAATGGAGTTCGGAATAAGACAAAGATATCTCGCATATACACTCCATATTTAATTATTGGATGGATTGACTAATTAACCCAAACTACAAGATATATGATGCAAACATGGGCATGGATGGCATATTAATAATCCATATATTTTCTGATAAAAAACCATATAGAACACTTCTTCATATTACATATAGATTAAAAGATACGAAGGGAAGAAAACAAAAAGAAGAGAGCGTTTTAGTAGAGGAGAATATATACATAAGAGATAGACACAAAAGTGAACTGAGTGATGGAATGTCCCTGGGCGTTAGACTACTGGAGGTGTTGGATCACTGCCCATATATGTAAGATATAAACAGAACGGAGCAACAAAAAAAGAATAACAGAGAGAAAAGTTAGTGATGGTTTCGTGTGGATCAACCAGGACTAGGATGTCCAGATTCGAACCAAACTTGTGCTACATTGCAGAGAGAAAATAGCACCAAGAGGACATGATGAGGACATCCCTACAGTTACACCTACCCAAATTGCTAATGATGATGTTCCAATTGTTACAAAGAAGGATCAATCTAATGAGATAAGGATTGGGCCAATCACAAGAGCTCGTGCTAAGCTACTAGAACAACAGGTGAATTTGTTTCTTAATGAACCTGGTGTTTTAATTAATGAGAATTTTGTACTACCTAAGTCTTTGAATTATTGCATGATCAGGTACTTAGGAGAAGAAGGCATAGCATAGAGCGAGGATTTAACATCCCAAAACTTCAATCCAAGCTTATCAAGATCAAATCAATCAAAAATGTGGTTAACAAAAACTTTTCCAAATTTAAAATGAAAGCATTCATACATGTGTGCATTTAAAATAGGAGTTGTTTGAATTGCCATGATTGAGTGATCCAATGCTTGTAAAATGTTTCTTAGGTGATTTAAACATCATCTACATCATTCCCAAACTTTTCCTCAAGAAAATCAAATAAAAAAGAATTAAAAAGGAGGAATGGTCATTTTGGCCAATTTCACTCTCATGCCTACTTTGGCTATTCCTAGCACTCATTTCTTAACAGAAAAAATTCTTCATCTTTGCACCCCTTGCTAGTACACATAATGAGGTACCAAGGCCCACCTTTGGATCTGCTAAAAACATTATGTTACTCATTTTAAATTGTATTTCAAAATTGAATCTAATGCATATGCATAGATCACCCCTATTTCAAAACCCATCTTTTTGAGCTCCACTTTCAAAACCCTTGCAACCAGAGACTACCTAGCACTAGTGGAGATTACTCAAAAATTTTGAAACCAAAATTCAAAACATTCTTTCATGCGGCCATTTAATCAAACACTTGGCAGGTAGGTTTAAACCTAAATCATAGCTCACTGTTTTGAACAGGGTTTTGCCCCCATTTGATCACCATTTATCTCCTCTGTCCCCTCCTAGTCTAGCCAGGACCCCCTGAGCCAGAGCTTGATTCATTCTTATTTCTCGGGGCCACAATTAGTTTGGGGCTTTATTACTATCCTGTACTTATGCCATGTTACTACTTTATTTAAGATTGTGCGAGGAGCACCTGTACTATTTTGGATCATGACACGTTTTCGCTGTATCGACAAGCCCAGTCACATTTTCGGGTTCCCAGTCGTTTACCGCCGTCCACACAAACCTTGGGTCCGTCTCGGAGCTGGCCAACTTCGTTGCGGGTAGCTTAATGGGGTGGCCCCCTGAAATATTTCTGAATCCTGTGATTGCTTTGTCGTGAATGCCTCGTTGGGTTTTGATTTGGGTTTTCCGAGGTTGATCGAGTGTGTGTTGCTATTCGTGCACCCCTGCAGGGTAAATCTTTCTAAAAGCCGTGTCCGCGTTTATGGACGACTTGGAGCACAGTTTCTCGATCATAGACAAGTATAACTAAAGTACCGCTCTTAATTTGACTAAGTACTTGACTAGTAAATAGTGCAATACTCATGGAATGGTTAATAAAACTGCCAACGAATGATGGGGGTTGTTCGTCTGCTTCCTCGTTTGTAAGCGAGGAAGAGGATGGATCTGTTAATTATACTATTATAACTGTTGTTCTTAATTCACGGACTTCCGTCTATCATTGGTTAGGCGGAAGGTTAGCAAGTATCTGTAAAATTGTTAGGTACTATCTTTTGCTGCAATTGCGTCACCCAAGGTTGTGTCCCCTTTAGTGGCATAAAGACTTGCTGAGTACCCCTAGGGTCTCACACGATAAATTGTTTGATTCAGATGAACAGGTGTACCCGCAAGATGGATACTGGGTGGAAGAGACAGATGATGTTGGCAACGATCATTGGGTGTAGAGATTCTGGGAACGGCGATCCGTGAGATCTGTGGGCGGGATGTGTTTATTTATGGGGCATCTTATGCCAATTTGCTTCTTATCCGTACTCGGATCTTGTTTTCCGCTTCCGCCTGATACTCTGATGTGTGATGTATGAGGAGCTATCCTAAATTATTATATCTATCTAGGACATTTTAATCTTGCCGTATGGCGTCGCAGTATTTCTATTTCTATTAGATGGAATGGCTCTGAGGACTATTGTATGTGGCTTGCATACATACTCATTTGTGTATGTAGTTGATCCCTTCGCTTGCTGATTACACCGCTCGTTCTTGTCCCGATGTCTGAAAGTGGTTAGGACGGCCGAAAGGTCTACCGTGAGTGGCCTTGGGCCCCACCGTACTATTTTAACCACTTTCGTTCATCTAGGCAAGTAACTAAGAGCGTAATTCACCGAGGTAGTTACAATTGGGTAAGGCTTAGCTGGAAATTTATATGCATTTGTATTAGTTCCCTCATGGGAGAGGTCTGAGCTGAGGCTACCTCTCAATGTTGTCCACCTATGTAGTGCCCAAGATGACTGATGGTCATGGTTGGGAGGCCATGCTCATAGGAGAGGTGCTTATACTAGGGTGTGTAAAGGGAAGGTTATGTTTGATTATCTGCATACTAAGTATGATAATTCCGGGTTATCCCTGACAGATGTATCGAATCTTGTGGTGAAAGTGTACCACCTCTACAGAGTGTCAAACTATTCGAATAGCCGCATCCGCTGTTATGGAGAGTTGGAATGGCCATACTGTTTCGTTGTCAGATGCTTTCTAAATACTTTGAAAGAATGATGAATCTTGACTTGACCACAACAGGGTTGTGTTTATGACAATAGTTTTTTCCAAATTAAGTGATTCTAGAGTTTTAATTTATCTTTCTTTGCTTCAGAGCTTAGCTTAGGTTTCAAACTTAACTTTATAGTTAAACTTAGAGTTAGCACTTTAACTTAGAAGTTTATACTTGTTAGTGGTAGTTTGCGAGTACTTAAAGAGTACTCATGGCTTTTGTCCCTGGATATTATCATGGCCAGACTATGAAGGAGACTATCAAGATGATGGACAACAGGACGGCTATGATAACTAGGACTATCTGTCTTCGTTAGCATTGCCTGTGCCCCTGAAGATGGACCCCACTGCTACGCTATCTTTTATTTTTCCGCTGCTTGTTGTATTAAGACTAGATCATGAGATCCTTATTTGTGTAAGACCTTAAGTATGGTTTGTAATGGATGATGTACTGTGATATCCAATCCGTTATGTCTCGCAAAAATGGTAATCCTGGGATTGCGAGGTATGACATAACGGGCATCTGGAATTAAAAATCCGGGTGTTGACAAGTTGGTATCAGAGCCATCCTGACCATAGGAGACCCTAGTTAGAATGGATGTCAAACCAAAACTTAGTTTCCAAACCAAAGTGAGTATTTATGAAAAAACTGTGTCCTCTCTTACCCTTGTGGATTCTTTCTCAAAAATTCATATTCCTCAAAATTCTTCCACTACTACTTAAAATTTGACACACTTGATCACGTCACTAACTTCCTCATCCTTAACTCTTGTAGATGGAGACTCAGTTCAGCAAGTTTTACCAGTTGGGAAAAGGAGGTTAGCTGATCTTCGAGAGGGATCTGGATTCACTGTCAGAGTTACTGGGACGCCCGCACCCGGAGTTTCTTGGAGCTCAACTTCCAGGACCCCCAGGAGGAGACCTACAGTGGCTAGTCACCGCAGATCTTAGAGGAAGCATTGAAGCACCGACTTCTAGGAGAATTCAGTTCTCCGTGAGAGAGAACAACTGGCTAGATGGATTAGCTAGGGCAATGCATGAAGCTCTCGCACGTCTATGTGCCCTCAGCGTCAACAAGACCCAAGGAACCCGTTTTGCCCACTATGCAAGACGTGATTTCATGGGAATGCCAATGGAGATGCCGGGCCACCCCGAGTTGAGGCGTCAAGTGGAGAACCTTAACTTCTTGCTTCACGACAAATAGGAGGAACTGGACAATGCCAGAGAGTTAGCCAACCATAACTGTGCCATTGTTAACCAGAAGGCCCAGACTTTCGCACTGCTTGTCCAAGACCGTCAGTATCTTCGACGCCAGCGTGCGAAGAAGGATAGCACCATCGCCCGTCTTTGCAAGAAGGTGGCCGACCTCGAGAAGACCGTCAAGGAGCAGGAAGCTCAGCTTGCAGCAAAGGAAGAAGAAGGTGAGGGTGAAGACATCCAGGGAAACATGGAATCTTACCTCAGCAACGATGATGATTTTCTGGCGGAGGATGCCGTCGACTTCTACACTGAGGATGAGGACTCCGACTTCATCGACAATGAGTAGATGCACTAGAGCACTGTCGTAGCATGAGATGTATCGATCTCACTATATCTTAGTTTGCAGAATAGTTCTTCAAACCATCTGTTTTCCCTTTGATTGTTGTGGTGTGTGTTGTATCGTGTGCTTCCTTGCATGAATGAAAGTGAAGTTAGTTGAAAAACCTGAGTCTAACTCAAAGTTTTAGCTTTGAAAACCCAAAACCCTGAACCTTAGAATTTCCCTCTTACCCCTATATCTCAATCTTCAGATGACTCATGGAAACCAAGGAGGGAGCAGCTCGTCATAAGACCCAATACTGCCGATCTTACAGAATCTCATCGCAGACCGTGAAGCAAGCAGGGCAGAATGCCAAGCCAACTTAGCAACACTTCAACAGATCGCCCAGATGGCTCTCAACAACCAAGGGCATGGAAATCAGGATCACCAGGGATCCAAACTCAAAAACTTTCAGAACACCAATCCCCCAATCTTCAACCAATCTGAAAACCCATTAGATGCCGATGACTGGGTATAGACCATGGAAAACAACTTAGGAGTTACGAGAGTTGATGAGAATGAGAAAGTTCTCTTCGCCACCCACTATCTGGCAGGAGATGCAAGAGCTTGGTGGAATAGCATCCGCAATATGAACCATGGTCAAGTGATGACATGGGAAGCATTCAAAGTCAAGTTCAACCGCACCCATGTGCCGCAGGGTCTAGTCAACAGAATGCGAGATAGGTTCCGCGAATTGAAGCAAGGAAGAATGACTGTGGTAGAGTACCATGATAGATTCCTGTCACTTGCCAGATATGCACCTGATGAGATCAACACGGAGACCAAGAAGAAGGAGAGATTCTTGAACAGGCTGCATGATGAGATGCAGACTGTCCTCGTCAACATCCGCTTCCAGCATCTCGAAGAGCTAGTCGACTCTGCCATCCAGATGGAAGGGAAGATTAACTAGGCAAACGACAACCACAAGCGTCGTATGATGCAGCAGTCTGGATCCAATAGTCCCCAGAAGTACCGTCCCAACCCTTCACCAGGATATGTACCAAGGAACAACCGACCCCCAAATTCTTGCCCAAGCTACCCCGACCGTAGCGGAGGCAATGTGAAGTCTGGAGGAAACAATCACAACTCCGGTAATGCCAACAATTTCAACCGTGCACCTCCGAAGAACAACAACAACAACAACACTGCACCCAGAACTTGAAGCAATGTTGTACCTGTTGCAGTCAAGGACAAGTCCCAGATCACTTGTTTCGAGTATGGAGCGAAGGGTCACTACTCCAATGAGTGTCTCAAGAAGACTGCAGCCAATGCCAATGTGAATGCCCCAGCTCAGTAGCAACGTCATGTTCAACCAGGAAGGAGATTTGCCCCAGGGAACCCTCACAACCGCAACGGCCGTCTCTTCCACATGAATGCAGAAGAAGCCCAGGAAGCGCCAGATGTAGTGCTAGGTATGTTTTCTGTCAACTCAGTTTTAGCAAGAGTATTGTTTGATTCGGGAGCATCGCATTCATTTGTCACCGAAGAATTTGCATGCACTAGTAAGATTCGTCCAACCAACCTGAAGCATGTCATGATAGTTCAAATCCCTGGCTCAACAACCAAAGCTAGAAAAATTTGGAAAGCTGTACCTATCAGAATACATGGGATAGATTTCTATGCCAACCTAATTGTACTTGGAACCAAAGGTTTGGAAGTAGTACTAGGTATGGAATGGATGTCAAGGCATAAAGGATTGATAGATTGTGCTAAGAAAGCCATCACCATGACCAGTAGTTCTGGAGTCACAGTAGAGCATATCTCTGAAACCTTACCCCGTCATTTCAAGTGCAACCAGAGTATAGCCTTGCCCACCATAGACCAAGTCAGAGTAGTCTGTGAATACCCCGACGTATTCCCAGATGAATTGCCAGGTATGCCCCCGGATAGGGATATTGAGTTCATTATCGAAATAATCCCCGGAACCGGACCTATAGCCCAGAGGCACTACAACATGAACCCCTCAGAGTTAGTGGAACTGAAGAAGCAGTTGGATGCTATGCTAGCCAAAGGTTTTATTCAACCAAGTGCATCGCCATGGAGATCACCAGTGTTATTCTTCGACAAAAAAGATGGAGGCAACCGTCTGTGTACAGATTACAGAAAGTTGAATGATGTCACCATCAAGAACAAGTACCCCTTGCCAAAGATAGAGGATTTATTTGACCAGTTGAGTTGAGCCTAGGTATTCTCAAAGATTGATCTTCGGACTGGTTATCACCAACTTAAGATTCGTGCAAAAAGTATATGGTTATGTCTTTTGGATTAACCAATGCCCTCGCTTATTTCATGAATCTCATGAATAAGATCTTTATGAATTTCCTAGATAAGTTTGTAGTTGTGTTTATCGACGACATCCTTATCTACTCCAAGTCAGAAGAAGAGCATGAGCAACATCTGAGAGTTATCCTAGAAACCCTAAGAGAGCATCAGTTATATGCCAAGTTCAGCAAGTGTGAGTTTTGGCTGAAGGAAGTAGGATTCCTAGGACATATTGTGTCTACCGGAGCAGTCTCTGTTGACCCCGCCAAGATCAAAGATGTCAAAGAATGGGAAGCCCCAACCTCTCAAACCCAAGTCCGTGCATTTCTCGGATTAGCGGGATATTACCACAAGTTCGTAGAAGGATTCTCGAGCATCGCCCAACCAATGACCCAATTGTTGAAAAAGGACAAGAAGTTTGAATGGACAGACAAGTGTGAAGCCAGTTTTCAGGAGCTGAAGAAGAGATTGATATCAGCCCCAATATTGGTCATGCCCGACATCAAGAAGCCCTTTGATGTGTATTGCGACGCATCCAAGATTGGTCTAGGATGTGTATTGATGCAAGAAGGCAAAGTCATTGCGTATCTGTCTCGACAACTAAAGCAGCATGAGCACAACTATCCGAGCCATGATCTTGAGCTAGCAGCTGTGGTTCTAGCATTGAAGACATGGCGTCATTATTTGATGGGTAATCGCTGTGAGATTTACTCAAATCATAAAAGCTTGAAGTATATCTTCACTCAGAAGGAGCTGAATATGAGGCAAAGAAGATGGATAGATTTAATCAAGGATTATGACCTTGACATTCACTATCACCCCGGCAAAGCCAATGTGGTAGCGGATGCTCTTAGCAGATTACCGTGTAGGCTTAACACCATGATCAAGGAGAAGCAACCAAGTTTGTATGAAGAGTTGGAGCAGTTCATGACTGAATTAGTTAGCAAAGGATTTCTAGCTAGCATTGAACTTCAACCCACGTTGATTAGCCAAATCAAGGAAGCCCAGAAGGGAAATGAGAGTATCGACGGAATCAAACGTCGTATCGGTACAGGAAAGGTACCTGGATTCACCGAAGACGAAGAAGGAGTACTATGGTAGAAAGGACGTATCTGTGTTCTAGCAGATTCGGAACTGAAGGAGGTGATCATGAAGGAAGCTCATGATACGCCTTATTCTATCCACCCCGGAGGAACAAAGATGTATCAGGATTTGAAAGAGCAATTTTGGTGGCACAAGATGAAGAGAGAGATCGGAAGCTATATCGCCAAATGTGACATCTGTCAAAGAGTCAGAGCAGAACATCAGAGACCTGCAGGACTGTTGCAACCATTGCAGATTCCGGAATGGAAATGGGATTCCGTCGGAATGGACTTTATCACCAGTTTACCTACGTCTAGTAGGGGAAATGACTCAATCTGGGTCATAGTTGATAGATTGTCCAAGGTAGCCCACTTTATACCTGTCAAGACCACTTACCAGAGTGCAAAGTTAGCAGAGCTGTACATTGCTAGGATTGTTAGTCTGCATGGAACCACCAAGACCATTGTATCAGATCGAGGAACCTAGTTTACCTCAAGATTTTGGCAGAAAGGCTAAGAAGGATTAGGAACCAAGTTGAACTTCAGCACAGCATATCACCCGCAAACAGATGGACAGACTGAGAGAGTCAAC
Organism: Avena eriantha; assembly: GCA_910589775.1. NCBI lineage: Eukaryota > Viridiplantae > Streptophyta > Magnoliopsida > Poales > Poaceae > Avena > Avena eriantha. The sequence continues at coordinate 252,501,455 of OU342741.1, read as the reverse complement.
CAGATCCTAGAGGATATGCTTAGAGCTTGTGTATTGGAATATGGATCAAAATGGGAAGACTGCCTGCCTTTCGCAGAATTCTCATATAACAATAGTTATCAAGCTAGTTTGCAGATGGCATCATTTAAATTCATATACGGAAGAAAGTGTCATACCCCTTTGAATTGGTTGCAAGTAGGAGAGGGTCAGATCTTCAGACCCGACATTCTCCGAGAAGCAGAAGAGAAAGTTCACAAAGTCCGTGAGCACCTCAAGACCGCCCAATCCAGACAGAAGAGTTATGCTGACAAGAGAACGAAAGACCTGACTTTCAATGTCGGAGACTTTCTATATCTCAAGGTTTCACCATTGAAGGGAACTCAACGCTTTAGTCTGAAGGGAAAGTTAGCCCCCAGATATATCGGACCTTTCAAGATTCTGAACCGTCGAGGAGAAGTATCATATCAGCTGGAACTGCCTGAAGAGATGCCAGCCATCCACAATGTGTTCCATATCTCGTTACTTCGCAAATGTCTAGAAGTGCCCGAGAAGACTGAAGTTTTCAAGAACATCGATCACCGAGCTGTGGAAATCAACAATGATCTGACTTATCGAGAAGTACCCATCCGTATCTTAGAAGAAGCTTACAGAACCACCAGGACCAGGAGTATCAAGGTTCTCAAGATTCAGTGGAGCAACCATACCAAGGAGGAAGCTACTTGGGAGCAAGAAGATTACATTAGGACAGAGTTCCCAGATCTCTTTAGTTCCTAGTTTTCTTTGTAAATCTCAGGACGAGATTTTGTTTAAGGGGGGAAGGTTTGTAACATCCCAAAACTTCAATCCAAGCTTATCAAGATCAAATCAATCAAAAATGGGGTTAACAAAAACTTTTCCAAATTTAAAATGAAAGCATTCATACATGTGTGCATTTAAAATAGGTGTTGTTTGAATTGCCATGATTGAGTGATCCAATTCTTGTAAAATGTTTCTTAGGTGATTTAAACATCATCTACATCATTCCCAAACTTTTCCGAAAGAAAATCAAATAAAAAAGAATTAAAAAGGAGGAATGGTCATTTTGGCCAATTTCACTCTCATGCCTACTTTGGCTATTCCTAGCACTCATTTCTTAACAGAAACAATTCTTGATCTTTGCACCCCTTGCTAGTACACATAATGAGGTACCAAGGCCTACCTTTGGATCTGCTAAAAACATTATGTTACTTATTTTAAATTGCATTTAAAAATTGAATCTAATGCATATGCATAGATCACCCCTATTTCAAAACCCATCTTTTTGAGCTCCACTTTCAAAAACCTTGCAACCAGAGACTACCTAGCACTAGTGGAGATTACTCAAAAATTTTGAAACCAAAATTCAAAATTTTCTTTCATGCGGCCATTTAATCAAACACTTGGCAGGCAGGTTTAAACCTAAATTATAGCTCACTGTTTTGAACAGGGTTTTGCCCCCATTTGATCACCATTTATCTCCTATGTCCCCACCTAGTCTAACCAGGCCCTTAACACCCCTCTCCCTTGTCCCTAGCCCCCAGGCCATGCCATGTCGAGCCATGCCTCGCCGGCCAAACCTTGCCTCGCTGCAGCAGACCACACTCTCTTCCCTCGCCATGTCTAGGAGGTAGCCAGGAGCTCACTGCCACCCCCTGTCCCTTGCCCGAGCCCAGTAGTGCAGTGGACCACCGAGGACAAACCGCGCCCAGTGCCACCGCACCATGCCAGTGTCGCCCGCAGAGCGCGCTCGATCCCCGCTCGCCCAGACCGCCTCTTGGCCACAACCCGCACTCGCCGCTCTGCCTCGACCTAGAGAACACCCTAGACACCCCCGCTGGCCGCCCAACGCCTCACAGCCACCGCTCGCCATGGACACCGCCGCCTCTGCCGCGCAGAGCGCCACCTCGCCTAGATCGCATGCCACCGCCCCTACGGCTGCATTCAATGCCTAGAGAACCACCAGGGAACCACACGTCGATCGCCACCCGCAGCCATGCCTCTACCCCGCCTTAGCCATGTCGCCACCGTCGCCTACCCATCCCGCTCGGTCTCACCGTCGGGCCTATAAAAGGAGCCCTCCCCAGCCTCTTCTGTCCACACCATTCCACTCCCCTCACCTCTCTAAACATCACCCACCTCTAGCCGGAGCAAGGCGAGCTCTGCCTCGCCGGAATTGGAGCCGGAGAAGCCGCGACAGGAGGAGAAGGGCGCAGTTGATTGCGACCACCCCAAGCTCCGCCGCAACCGCGCCTCGCTTCGCCGTTGTCTTCCACTTTGTTTGCCCGCCTCGCCGACCCCGCTGGAGCCCTGGTACGCCCCCAGCAGACCCCCACCGAGCCGCTAGGGTTCGAGCTCGCCAGTGACCTATTCGTCGTTGACGACGACCCTCAGCCGTAGATCTGCCTTCTAATCCTACGGCCCACAGCGCGCGTACCGTTTCGCGTGTTAAGTGCCGCTGACAAGCGAGACCCCCCTATCAGCTGAGCCCCGCGCCGTGAAGCGCCACTGGGCCGGCCCAAGTCGTTTCCCGCGCTAGCCCACACATTCAAATCTGGATTTTTCTTTTTAGTTAAATCTAGTTTCTGTCCACTATTTTAAAATTCAATTCTGGGAGTTTTACAAATCCAAATAGCATGAAACTAATTTTTCCTGAAAGGTAGTAAGATGATCTATCCAAGTCCGTTGGATTTAATTCAATTAGAGTTATAGATCTCTCCTAATAAAAATAAGAAGACATAAGCATTTGCAACTTGCAACATTTTTATAAAATCAACCAAGTTAGCTTTTGAGTTGATTCCAACTCTCAAAAATCACATTTCATTATATCTATCTAAATATGTAATAATATTAAGGTTTACATGCAGTGACTTTGGACTAGTACCAAAATAATGCTATATAGGCATTTCTAGTCACTTTAAATCATTAAATAATGAACTTAAACCAAAGTAATGTTGATCCAACCTTTAAATCTCATTCCCACATGTTAGAATATGTGGTGAGGACATGTGTCCACATGATCCCATATTTTGGTGGTGAATATTAAATTTTAGTTAAGTTTTCAATGAATAGAAATTACTTTTCTAAAATAAAAGGGATGAAACTATAGAATTAAACTTGTGATATTTGTGATGATAATAGATCATCAAATGTTTGTCTTAGAATGCCACTTAGCTTCATTAAGTATTGTTTGGTGATTGTGCACTCCGTATGTATTTATGGACGATAGTACCGACCAAGCTTTCGAGGAGGAGGAGTTCTACCCAGAAGAAGAAGAAGAAAACTTCAACCACTGCACCAACCAAGGCAAGCAACTATTAGCAAGATAGCACTTTTAAGTGCAAGCCACCATTAATAGTGCAAGCTAACACTTGCAAGTTTAGTGCTTAGCAAATTAGAATCAAACTAGATGGTTTAGCAAGGATGCCTTAGTCATGCTTTGATCACACTCCCTTTTAACTATTAGTACCCCAAGTCTTAGTTACAAGTTTTACCCCTCCTAGGTTATACAAAGTTCTTTACTTAGTTTGAAGGTAGCATAAAAAGTATAAAACTTGACCGATTTAGAACCCTTTAGATGTCATTCTATGGCTTGAGATTGAACCCATCTTTTCTACCTTAGTGCACACTCTTAACTTAGTAGTTTAGAGTAGAATCAAAAACTTGAGTCACTTTAGATGGGAACACTTGGTGAAAATGAATTATGAAAACCTTGGAATGATGAGTCATTCTATTGAGATGTTTTGACATGTGTTGAGAAACACAAAGGATTGATGTTGATGAAAATGTGGAGGCCTGAGCCTTAACTATTTTATAAAACTGATGGTTGGATTCGGATGCGATACCAAATTTACCGTACAACCACATTACCTGAATTGGGTAAGGCTTAGCTGGAAATTTATATGCATTAGTATTAGTTCCCTCACGGGAGAGGTCTGAGCTGAGGCTACCTCTCAATGTTGTCCACCTATGCAGTGCCCAAGATGACTGATGGTCATGGTTGGGAGGCCATGCTCTTAGGAGAGGTGCTTATACTAGGGTGTGTAAAGGGAAGGTTATGTTTGATTATCTGCATACTAAGTATGCTGATTCAGGGTTATCCCTGATAGATGTATCGAATCTTGTGGTGAAAGTGTACCACCTCTGAAGAGTGTCAAACTATTCGAATAGCCGCGTCCGCGGTGATGGACAGTTGGAATGGCCATACTGTTTCGTTGTCAGATGTTTTCTAAATACTTTGAAAAGAATGATGAATCTTGACTTGACCACAACAGGGTTGTGTTTATGACAATAGTTTTTCCAACTTAAGTGATTCTAGAGTTTTACTTTATCTTTCTTTGCTTCAGAGCTCAACTTATGTTTCAAACTTAACTTTATAGTTAAACTTAGAGTTAGCACTTTAACTTAGAAGTTTATACTTGTTAGTGGCAGTTTGTGAGTACTTAAAGAGTACTCATGGCTTTTGTCCTTGGCTATTATCATGGCCAGACTATGAAGGAGACTATCAAGATGATGGCCAACAGGACGGCTATGATAAATAGGACTATCTGCCTTCGTCAGCATTGCCTGTGCCCCTGAATATGGACCCCACCGCTACGCTATCTTTTATTTTTCCGCTGCTTGTTGTATTAAGACTGGATCATGAGATCCTTATTTGTGTAAGACCTTAAGTATGGTTTGTAATGGATGATGTACTGAGATATCCAATCCGTTATGTCTCACAAAAATGGTAATCCTGGGATTGCGAGGTATGGCATAACGGGCATCTGGAATTAAAAATCCGGGTGTTGACAGAGGAGCTAATGGAACAAGGCATGTTGATCAATGGAGAATGCGCGAGGGAGGAGAGGGAGGAAGAGCAAGGAGCTGTCAAAGATGGAGATCAACAAGTGGAGGGAGTTCTCTGCTGCAGCAGAGAAAGGCCCCTGTTTCGTACCGCGGCACCAAAACAGCGTCCAAGTCTGCTACGGCAGAAACATAAGGCCGAATCCCTTTGGGGTTGGTTTGTATCTAGTTGGGTGGGACCTACTCGGGTTCCCCTTAGGCTGCCGCCTCCTGAACCCTTAAATAGATGGGGGTGCAATAGTTAGGGTTTTTAGACCACATTAAAATTATTTTGGAGATGTTTCTTTATAGAACCTTTGGAATTACCCTGTGATTAAATTCTACCAATTGCAATTGAGTGTGATCTGTTGTTCCATTAGGAATTAGTAGATTACATACTACCGTTCGTGGTCGATGGCTACGTGCGCAAGAGCGTGATGTTGTGAATATCCTACAAGGTTCGAGAGCTGTTGCATTGGCATCAGGGTTCGAGCGGGAGAGTTCATAGCTTCATGCTAGTTATCTATCATCTACTATCACCATCGACAAGTGCTTGCTGAGAAGATCGGGTCACCCCATATCAGGACATGATTTCATCATACTAGGAGATTGAACTCAAGTTGGGCTGGATCGGTGCAAGAGTGCTGAGGAGTGGATGGGTGCTGTAGTGAGGAAAAACAAGGACCATAGGGTTGTATGCAAAGATTACACGACAGGGAGTGCATTATAGACGAATTGAATCGATTAGATCGCGAAAACAGAGCCCGCTTCAAGAGATGATTCTGAGAGTTCTACTGCTCCGATTGGGATACCGTTCGATGTGGCACGTAGAGGAAACATAAGATAAGAACTATGCACAAAGAAATCCTCCCGAGATTCACTAAGCTGGTTGGGATGTTGCAGGGAACAGTGAGCAAAAACATTGTCTAAAAATGAATTGTCTGTCTTGAATAACTGTGAGATGAGCTTGACTTTTGGTGAAGATTGTCAGAGATTTGGTACTCCGTTTTGAGCAAGATCATGGGCTATAGAAAGAGGGTAGTGCCCTCTTTGCAAGTGCGTGATGGTCATCGCTAGAGGTGAATTGATTCATCCGGAAAAACTCAGTGAACGCAGACTGCGCGGGCTGCTGTCGTCGCGTGCGTGCGACTGTCCGCAGAACAGCACATGCGTGGCACGGCAAGAAGTGGCCAGGGGATCGGCAGAGAACAACACGGAACGGCGGCTCAGTGAGGTGTGCGACGGAGATAGGTTGCGGAACAGGCTGAGAGAGGAAGAAGGCGGTGCTCACCTTGGACTCGGGCACTAGCCGAGCTAGTCCGGGCAGCATGGCGCCCGCGAGAGCAGCTTGGTGTCGACGGTGTCATGGCGGTGGCGTTCGCGGACTACATTGGGAAGTTGGGGACGACAGAGTTGCGGCTGGCCTCCGCTGTAGTTGGCGGCGTCTAGGGCAACGGCAATAGGGGGCGCACAGCGGCGACCATGGCATAGAAGGAGGCTGCTTTCCGTGGAAGAGGGTGGTTGGCCCTGACTAGTACGCTGTGCCGACTTTTGTGGTCAGGGACAAGGCTATCCAGGAGGGTCACACGCGCGGCGTGCAGGTAGCTCACGTGTGAGGCACGGTTGTCCCGGAGGAAGAGAAATAGGAAACTCGGAGTGAACTACTTGGTTGTGTGCTACACGGTTCAGGTTCAGACTTGATCAGGCTCAGGAAAGAAGAACAAAGTAGCTGCCTCAGTTTAGATAAGCTGGAAAGCTAGCCTCCGGTTGGGTTCAGGTTAGATAGAATCAGGGGGGTTCACCCATGTTACAGTTTGAATGGATAGAGATGATATATAATCTGAAAACGGTTTTGTGAACACCTGCAGAAGATTTTGTAGCAAACAGAATATGATTTATTATTTATCTAAACCCATTTTGTATCTAAAAAAATATAGGAGGTGGGACGTATGGACCTAAATGAATATGGATTATAGAAGTTGCAAAATAAGTTTTATGAATTACTGTGATATGGTTTAAGAGAGATAGCAAGATAGGAGGGATGAAAGAGATATTTAGAGAACCAAAGGAGGGATCACTTGGAAGAGGATGGTAGGGCTTAGAATAGGCACCAACGGAAGAAAAAGAATCAAGGGACAAGTGTGATGCACTCATGTGGCAAGATTTAAAGCAAGAAAAAAAATAGGAATAGGCACCACATGAATAAAGGAGATGGCACCCACTAGAATGAAAAATAGAGGGAGAGGGAAAAGAACCAAATATAGTTTATCAAGAGCCAAATGCATGATTAAAGGCAAAAATAAATATGATGCATGATGATGTCATGATGATGCATAAATAAAAATAACACGCGATTTTCTAGTAGTGAATTTAACAGGGGTTGTATACTCGGCTTTCGTTCTTGGGGATCATCATCATCTTCCACATCACGGTGCTCGTGACTTGTCAATTAGTGGGTCTTCTTATGCGGGACCGTTATTGGAGGCCACATAAGTTTATTTTTGCGAGACCGTTGCGCGCTTGCTCTTCCGATACTTTCTTTTTGTGGGTGCACCCTTCGTGTGTCGATCTTCATCCGCCAACTTTAGCTGTCCATGTTCCGTCTCCATCCCAAAATATTTCGAGATTTTGTTGAATTCTCGGTCGCAGCTGTCTGCGCGGCTGAAGCTTCCTTTGACTGTTATGACCCCATTGGGGGCTAGCATTTTTAGCACTAGGTATGCATTGTGAGGTACTGCCTTGAACCTAGCGAAAGCCAGTCGTCCCAGGATCGCGTGGTATTGAGGTGGCCAGTCCATGACTTCGAATTCTAGCTTTTCTCGCCTAAAGTTATTTTTTGACCCGAAGACTACGTCGAGGTGGACTTTGCCCATGGAATTTTAGCTTTTCCTGGAACTATCCGGTGGAAGGTTGTATCTGTTGGTTCTAGGTTCGTCATGGACCAATTCATGGCCCGCAAAGTTTTGGCATAGATTAGATTGATGCTGCTTCCCACATCCAAGAAAACCTTGCTCAAGTCGAACCCGCTGATTTACGCTTCCACTATTAGTGCTGACTGCCTTGGCTGAGGGATCCATAATGGATGGTCAGCTCTGCTGAAAGTAATTTCTTGTTCTCACCAATGGAGATACTCTGGTGTAGGAGGTGGCTTTGTTACTGCCAAATTTACTTGCCTAGTGATCAATTTCTGTATTATGTTAGAGGGTGGCCCGTTCTGGATCATTGACATTGCTCCCTTTGACCTGGGATATTTGTTGTCTTGGTGTATTGTATTTTGCGGCTATCTCGCTGGCGGAGGCCCTTGTGGTGGAGGTGGAGTGCCAATGGCCAAAGCGCCAGATGTAGGGGCGTAGTTTCTGTTTGTTGCTTCGGCTGCCTTTGCATTACATAGTTCTTGCATGTTTAGGAATGTTTGGCAGTCCTTTAGGAGGTGATTTGATCGCCTTTTTCCTGTTGAGTCGACGTAGCATATTACAGGGTCCTTCCAACATTTGTCCTGCTGACATTGGTGGGTTTCGGTTCGTCAACTGGTATCGTTGCCGCGGCTGGATTTCACCGATGTTGTCCCTACTGCCATGATATCGGGTTTTGTAGTCATCACTTCGTTGGTTGTCCGCTCTAGAAAAGCTTGCTGCGACGTAGCTCGGTGTAGTGTATCCATCATTGGTTCGTCGCCTCCGGTCGTTGTTGCACCAGTCTCTATTGTCAGGTCAATGGGCCCTTTTTTGTGTACTGCGTCCTCTCCATCGGCCCAATGATTGGCTATTTCCAACATCTATGAAATTGTCTTTGGCTTGGTTCGTCCTAGTTCTTCAATGAACTCCTGTCGACAAAGACCATCATTGAAGGCGTCGATTGCTCTTTCGTCAGATATTGCTTGAGCCCAATTTTTGGTAATGTTCCATCGTTGGATGAAGGCTCGTTGATTCTCCTGGTTTTTTCTTACAGGCACGCAATTGTTCCAAAGACGCGTGTCGCTTGAATGTAGACTGGAATTTTCTGATAAATTTGCCTTCAAGATCATTCCAACTACTGATAGAATCTTCTAGTAGTTGCTTTATCTAGGAGCGTGCCGTACCAGTTAGGTGGAGCTACAGGCTTTGCATCGCTATGGCTTTGGATTCTCCTTGTAATCTGACAGTCGCCAAATAATCTGTCAGCCAAGCTTCCAATTTGAAATGAATTTATAAATATAAAAGAAACAGATAATAGAAACTGGATAAAGAAAAAAAAGAACAGTCATTAGAACCGGCCCAAGGCCCATTTCCTTGCGCTAACCGTCGCCCATGTGTGCCCAGTACTGGCCCAGTCTAGGTACCCCTTCGCTTTGTCGTCTTCATCAACGACGGCGAAGCAGCTGCATGGCTGCGCTGCCTCCGTTGATACTCCGCCGTGCTACGATGCGCGCCGCCGCTTTTGGAGGAGGGTATAAGAATGCCCGCGTTCTCTCTCTATCCACTCATACCAGTAACTCTCGCTCTCGTTCTCTCTATCTCTCTCACGCATAGGACACCGGAACCCTAGCTCTCGGCCACCTCAAATCACCGTCGCTCCGAGCTACCCCGTGACCTGAAGAGTAGCCCAGGAGCTCCGCCATGATCTTCTACATCTGCTAGCTTGACGAATCGAACCAGGGTTCGCAGAATCGAGCCCCACGACGTCTTCTTCCTCGACTCGACGAGGTCCGTTGCCGAGACCGTGTCGTCGTCTCCTACCTCTACTACTTCATCTAAGACCACCAGCGTGTCAAGGGTAAGCCGTTGAATCCCCTGCACCTTTTAGATCCCTTCCTCGCGTGATGTACCTCCTTTGCGTTGAGCGCCGTAGGTCATCGGTGCTAGACATCGTCGATGTCGTTGTTCTGATGACCTATACGGGGACGCACAACTATAACTAGAATCACCGTGCTTTACTCTTTCCAACGCACTGCTCCGCAGCCCCGTGCGCGCTCGCATCCGCCATCCCTGGTGACCATCTGGTGGTGGCCGGCGAGGTGACGTCAGGCTGACCTCACGCTCGCGTCACCACCTGCCTAGCCGGTCAATTTGACCAGTCTTGCCAACGTGGCGGATGACATGGCCACATGCCCACTCGTCAGTGACTGCGGTTGGGGTTAGGTGTTGTATAAAAAGTATTCCTCTATTTAAAATCCAATTAGAAAATGAATAAACCTTATAAATTCAATAATAAGTATATTTCAGGAATTAAGAAATTGGTTAAATCTTAGAAATTCAATATCTTTTGATTTATAATTCAGAAAAATATATATAATATATCAAAATGCTTAGAAATAAAATCTATAATTTAACTTTATTACCAAATATTATTGTGTTAACTATTTAAATAATAATTATTTAATAAAGATTTTATAAGTAATAATACTTTGAAAATTCATATTTTAATATTGGTAAATAAGAAAAATATAAATACTATACTAAAATTCTTGAAAAAATATGAACTAAAGTGTAAAACTATAAACTTAAAATATTATATCACTTAACTAATATTTATTATTTATTTAGTATTTATAAAGTGATAAAACTTGTAAAAATCATATCTTATTATTTAAAAATCACAAAATACTTATAATATACCAAAATATCATATTTCTTAATTAAAGTAAAATAAAAGGTAAAGGTCTAATAAATCTTATTTCAACCCTTTTCTTTTATTTAAATTCCTTAAAAATATATAAATCTTTACTATTGCCTTTACCATTATTTGTTTAGAATCTAAAAGTATAATAACAAATGCAAGTTATGTTTAAATGAAGTTAAGATGGGTCTAACCAATTCAACTTGTACTCACTAAAACTACCATTTGAAATTAAGTAAGATTTACTCTCTAAAAGTATTTTATCAATTATAAAATCAACAAGAATAATATATTATTTATCAAATGAATTCTAAACACTTATAAAATCATCAAGCTCATATTTACTAATCCCTTTACTAGCCTGGAAAGCTACCTAAATTTAAATCAGGTTCTTAAGTAATTAAAGTAGTGTCTATTATGTACTTGTTAAGCATAACCTTAAGAAAACACCAATTCCATAAAGCAATGTTACTTACGTTCTAACTTTAGGAATCATTAAGAAGTGAACCCCCTATAATAAGATGCCTTATTAAAAACATGTAAATATTCACCACTTATTCTATGATTGTTTATTGTAGTAATGTTTTCCTCTTTAATAATCTTAGTTAATAAGAAGACCTTAAAGTGTTAGTCCTAAGTTTAAATACTTTTTACTTTGTAAAGTAATATTTTCCTCAAAAGTTATTCTTTTAATAAACATTAAAAGTAATCCTTGAACACTTCTTTAAAGGCTCTAATTAATTCTTAATCTTGTTTAAGAAATATTTTAGATACCATGCCTCATTTGAGTGCTTTAGTGTGACATGCTACTTCTTATATTTACATATTGTTTCACACACTCTCACAAGCCTTAATAAGAAGCACAAGTGTGAAGCTGATATAAAAGTGAAACACATTCTAAAAAACATTTCTAGTTTTTGAACCCTAGATCAAATACGATTAGTCCGGGGATTCGCATTTATCAAATTGCATTACATTATTTATGCGTCGTTGCATCCTGCTGTTTAAACATTTGTCCTTACCGGACCAATGATGCTGTTTACAGAATTTGGATCTTCTATTGTCTTCAATACCGTGGTTGCATAATCTTGCAATTACAAAAGGCAAGTTCACAACTTGCTCATGTCCTTTGATTATTTTTCACCTGCATTTCAAAAAGGTCAGAAAACACTATTTTCATAATAATATGATTATGGATTATTTACCAGATGGTAATAATATATTGATACAGTTCCAGTGGTAAAGGAACATAATATATAGGACTTACCAACCAATGTCGCTAGTGATTCTAGCGCCGTATATTACGCGTTAACCATGAGATCTGGAATGGGACAGAGAAGTCAGGTGGATCTTCTTCCTTTCGCATGGACGGATGACCCGTGAGGCTATTGATTTCTCGTGGAGTTCTAGAGAATCCAACACATGGGTGGGACCCCTTAGTTCCCCGCGAGCTAGGTGTCTAGATTATCTGTGCATCTCTGACTGGGTCTGAGTTCACCATAGCTGATGGTGACCGCTAGACAAAGCTGCGTACGGAGTCTCCGAGAGGCTACCCAAAGATTAACCATGGTAGTTGTCACGGGGGATCGTGTCTTCATGCAGGGTTGCAGAGAAGGGCAGCGATTGGCTTGGATCTTAAGTTGGGCCTCAAACCATGAAAGTTTGAATGGGGACATACTCCTGGCTGTGCAACAAAGCTTAAGGTCTCTTGTGGGAAAAGTGACGCACCTTTGCAGAGTGTAAGAATTGTGACATGTTACTCCCTATTCCGGGAAGGAGCTACGAACCCGGCAGGAAAGGAACCCCATGAAGGTTCTGGTTAACCTGTGAAGGCTTTCGGACATAGTTTTCAGAATAAAGCAATCTTTGAAGAAATGTTTATGAAAACCTGCATTGCCTATGACCTATGGTCTGTGGTATAGAGATAGTGCATCATACACTCCTTTTTAGTGAACTTGCTGAGTACGCTCGTACTCAACCGTACCTTCTTAACCCTTGATAGCCATTGAAGACGATGTCAACATCAATTTCTTCTCAAGAAACCATCATCAATAGCTCAAGTTTTTCAATAAAGTCAATGAAGTCAACATATACATCAGCTGAAGTGAAGACGGAGTCTCTGGTTTGCCGCTTGACTCAGATTTTAAATTTGGCTAGCATCCATGTAATAATATAAAAATGGTACTACCTCGGTGGGGGATTTTTCCTAAAAATGTTTGAAACAGAGGGGTGCTACATGCTTTGGGGTCGGTGGGTTATTTTCCCGCTCGATTACGATTTTAAATTTGGTTGTCGGCCAAGTTTTTATTACTAGGAAAAGGGTTGTGTAGGTCGAACGCCATCTGGTCAGGAATTTAAGGCGAGAGTCACATCAACCGATGCCTCCGATTCAAACGGGGTAGGCAGTAGGTTTTGGCGGTCGACTGTGATTTTGAATTTAGAGATTGTCCAAAGAATAATTAAAAAAATAGGTTGTTCTCCCTCTATTTCAGGGATTCAAGTATGGGAGAGTGATTATGTACCACGCGTATGAAAATGCAGATCTCCGTTACAAGGATGTTTGTTTAACATAACAATAAACAAATGTCTAAAGTAGCTCTGATTCAAGCATGTGAAAATGGTGTGCAAGCAAGGTCTACTAATTATTTAGGTGTTGGCACAGACTCTTCTACATGAAGCACTAACTAAATGGTAGTACTAATTCAGATCAAATAAAAAGCCTGCTGCGAATCAAATACTCCTAATACAGCATACTATCAAAACACAAACACCAGCTAAAGTATATGTAGAACACATAAAACAAGATTTCATCACGCATACACTACTATATAGAGAACACCATTTCATCATATAAAACAATGTTTTATTAGACACACATAGGCCCCCAAAACGAACAGACAACTCTAATATTCCAGTCCCTGCCGCTGTGACTGCAGCACAAACAAAGGTGCCGCCACAGTTCCATCAGCTACCAAAACAAACAAACATCAGACTGTGGCTCCAAATAACACAACCTGGGTAAACCCATGCTTTCCCAAACAAGCCTTGCTTGTTCATCCGAGTGTTATTTTCATCTCCATGATGTTGCAGTCTGAATCAGCTGTGTTGCTGATAGGACTTCCTTTTTGTTTATTTGATTTATCACTCCGAATCACGTCGGTTGCTGAAGGAAATGAACAAAATGATCAGCTAAATCATAGGTGTACAAATATGCAAGGGTTGCACATGAATGACTTGACTAACCAGGTGTCATAATGTAGGGATGTAAAGTACACCAACGTTTATGAATGACTTCTTAGACTTCAGGCTGTTGAGATCTAATTAGAATACTCCCTCCTTTGCCCATATAACCACCATTTCTCTATCCTCAAATGTGCATAGTAAACTTACTGCATCTTTCCCACCATATGCCCATGATTTCTCAAGGCCAAGGAGAGTATCCAACTCAACCTTTGTATGAGGCACCCAAGCTTCCCATTTGCCCGTAGATGATCATGCACTAGACCATGTATTTAGAGTGAAGTCTCTTACACCCGCAAGGGAAACATCTCCATTATGCCCCTTAGCGATGACAAAATTGCGTCTAGAAATATCATGTGTCTCATGGGGGCACTCAATATAACACAGTTTTGTTGTCACGTTGTCAAAGGAAATTATATATATGGAGTTCATTGTTGGCCAGTACAAAATGTCCCCTATGAGAGTTGACGGCTTGTGATCAATCTTAGCCAGCATCTCAGCAGGTTCAATCCAGTCCTCTCGTTTTCCTAACTCTGATGAGTACCTCTGCACCAGTGCTTGTTTACCATTGGTTACTATCCAAACAACCTAGAAATTGCTACAACAGTGTGAAGACAATTTCCCATGATTTCTCGAACAGAGAATTGTGCCGCTATCATACTCACGTCTCCGCCAAATTGGGTGGTTCTGGTATCACTGTTTCACTTCCACTGATTGGATCACAAGCCTTTATCATGTTAGACCCTTGCGGATAATGAAGTAGCACCCTACCATTGCGACATCCGAGTACATATGGTATGTAGGCTTTATGTACTTCCACTAGCCTGTTTAGCTTCTGGAAGATGGATTGGTCAATATTATGATCTGTTAAGAATCGAGCATCCTCGGAGCTATTGGTGAAAAACCCAAGTAACGATATTCCTCTGTTGTGTGATAGGGTTAGTCTTTTGAAATCGTTGCTTCCCATGAAGTCCATCCAACATTTTTTGGCGACTGATGCCCTTAGTATGGAGGATGGGTGAGGAGGAAGCCTGATAAGAATCCGACCAAATACATGTGAACACCAGGATTTTTAAGTCCAGATGCATGTTATGTCGTTCATCACAATCCCAGGATGGCGTGCACGTCGGTATGGCAGAGAGATAAATGGGCGCGGTGATGCTAGCGTCTCCACTGGCTGTCGTTGGCCGAGGCATGTACTAGCGAGTGCGGTGAGGTCACGCCTATCTCCTAGTGGTCGTGGATGAGGGCGGTGAGGCTTGTGGCGTCGTGTCCATGTCCGGTCGGCATGGCATGCTGGGGTACGGGCTGGCACTAGTCCAATTGGTGAGTTACATGTACTTCCATCGACCGTGTTAACTCTCAATCAGCTCGCTCCTATGAGACCTACCATTATATCGGCCATTCGAAGTACTTCTTATCTTACCTTTATCTTGTCGCTTGTCTCTTACAATACCATGCATACCAACACTACATAGTGTAGGGATTAACTTGTTTGAACATTGACCGTTGGATCAAGACTTGCAAATCCAAACATTACTAACCGCTCGATCTTATTATCCATTCTTAGCATCTAGAAAGATTCTACTGATAATCTTTAGCACGATGCACTCTAGTATGCGCAAACCTCAAAACACATAGTACTTCATTACTCGGTTTCAGGGTCCTCGTGCTAAATGCACGGACTTGGATGCAATTTTCATTGTTTCATGAGGTCCTTAATCTAACTTGTACTTCCATCGACCACGTTAACTCTCAAGCACCTCCCTCTTACGAGACCTACTATTAGATCGGCCATTCGCATTACTTCTTATCTTATCTTTATCTTGTCTCTTATCTCTTACAATACCATACCACTACATATAGTGTAGGGATTAACTTATTTGAACATCGACCGTTGGATCAAGACTTGCAAATCCAAACATTACTAACCGCTGGATCTTATTTTCCATTCTTAGCATCTAGAAAGATTCTACCGATAATCTTTAGCACGATGCACACTAGTATGCGCAAACCTCAAAACACATAGTACTTCATTACTCGGTTTCAGGGTCCTCGTGCTAAATGCACGGACTTGGATGGAATTTTCATTGTTTTATGAGGTCCTTAATGTAACTTGTACTTCCACCGACCACGTTAACTCTCAAGCACCTCGCTCTTACGAGACCTAATATTAGATCGGCCATTCGCATTACTTCTTATCTTATATTTATCTTGTCTCTTATCTCTTACAATACCATACCACTACATATAGTGTAGGGATTAACTTTGAACATTAACCGTTGGATCAAGACTGGCAAATACAAACATTGCTAACCATTGGATCTTATTTTCCATTCTTAGCATCTAGAAAGATTCTACTGATAGTCTTTAGCACGATGAACGCTAGTATGCGCAAACCTCAAAACATAGTACTTCATTGCTCAGTTTCAGGGTCCTTGTGCTAAATGCATGGACTTGGATGCAATTTTCATTCTTTATGAGGTCCTTGATGTAAATTGTACTTCCACCGACCGTGTTAAAAGAAAATGCAACCGCCCCAATTATCACACAAACTAGACCATGGTTTCTTATATGTAATACCCAAGTTTTTAGTACTAGGATTCCTAGATAACTTCACGCACTTCAGTGACTTCTAGTCAATTTAACAAAATAAAGTCAAACTTTAGCTACAAGTAAGTGTGATAGATTGCTCTTGAATTAAATGTCTTTTCGGAGGTAGATGCGTGCATCTTCTTGTAGTAAACAATGTCGTTGGTGTCAGTTTCCAACTATCAGGAAAGAAAATTCTCAGTTTTCTAAGTGATGACGAGATGATTATTTTCCGTAAAGAAAGTCCAAAGAATATGGATCTCAATGCCATAAGCCAAGCTTATAGACATATTAGCTAGGTTTTACTTAGGATTCTTATTTATTATGAGTTTTCAAGGTTCCTAACTCACCCCGTCCATTTGTTGAATGACTTTATGTCGATGTATCGAAATAAAAGGTCAAATTTGAACTACAAGCAATAAATTTTAGGTTGGTTTGAAAGTTTTATGTAAAAAGCTTTTGGGGGTACCCATCGAGGGGTCAATTAATATATCAGTTGACGACTATTTGACGTCTAGCTACTAAGATTTTGCATCTTGAAAATTTTGAACCCCTTTTGAAAATGATCACATGAAATAAGGAGAGAGGGGAAATGATTTTTCTATTCTCTATGGTCAACACACAAGCTTGAGGTGGACCTTAGGCTTAAAGATAACTTTATAGTTTCCACTATGTATAAGGTGAACCTTAGCGGATGCCACATAGTAGGCCTTATTAAGGTGTGCTTTTTATCTACTACTATAATGGATTAGTTTTGAATTGGATCCATAGAACCAATCCTGACCGGCTGTTAGATCTAATGGTTCAAAGCAGTTGGATTCGTGTTCAATAATACGTAGAGAAAACTCCACCGTGTTATATAAGCATCATGACACCACCCCTAAAATTTCAAAGCACAGTAGGTTGTATTCTTAATATGTGTAGATAGTTATTATTAATAGATTTAATTTATGCATTTTGAGGGTGGTGACATGATGGTTCTAGAACATGGTGGAGTTTGCTCTAGGTCTGTACTCCCTCCGTCCCAAAATATAAGGCGCCTAACGATTGGTCAGAAGTCAAATCTTACTAACTTAGAAAATAATATCTCCATCTACAATATTGAACGGACATATTATGAAAATATACTTTATGGTGAATCTATTGATATTAATTTAGTATTATAAATTTTTATTTTTTTGTGTATAATCATGGTCAAACTTAAAAATGTTGACTTTTGACTAATCCTTAGGTGCCTTATATTTTGGGACGGAGGGAGTACTATTCAACACGGATCCAGTTGCTTTCAACCATTGGACCTAACAGCCCAACGGTCATGATTGGTGCCATGGATCCAATTCAAAACTACTCCATTATAGTTGTAGAGAGAATACAACCTATTATGCTATGAAATTTTGCGGATGGTGACATGATGGTTCTAGAACATGCATGGTGGAGTTTTGATCTAGGTACTATTCAACACGAATCCAGCTTCTCTGAACCATTGGATCTAATAGCCCAACGGTCAGGATTGGTGCTATGGATCCAATTCAAAACTGCTCCACTATAGTAGTAGAGATATCTTACCACTATGTAGCGTACGAATAACTTTGAATATTGACCATTGGATCTAGACTCGTGAATCCCAACATTTCCAGCCGTTGGATCTTATTTTCCATTCTAGCATCTCAAAGATTCTAGTGATAGTCATTAGCATAATGAATGCTATGCACAAACCTCAAAACACACTTCTCCATCATACTAGAATCTTCTCCCTCGTAGCTAATAATCGTTACTTCTACATGATCTTATCTTATCTTATCTTACCACTATATAGTGTACGGATAACTTTGAATGTTGACTGTTGGATCAAGATTCGTGAATTCCAGCATTTCTAGCTATTGGACCTTCTTTTCCATTCTAGCATCTAGAAGATTCTATTGATAGTCTTCGGCATAATGAATGCTATGCACAAACCTCAAAACACACTTCTCCATCATACTAGAAACTTCTCACTTGTTTCTCTAGACCATGTTATCAAAAATTTGATGTGTTATGTAGCTAATAATATTTTTTTGCGGGTAAGGTAGCTAATAATCTTTGACTTCTACATGATGATACAAAGTAAAAGGACCAAATATACACACATACTTTATAATGCTAATAAATTTATAATTTTTTGTGCTTTACCAATTATAATTTTATATAGTGATGATATGTCATCGGACTATTATCTGATGCTCATGTGCAAGGCACGTGCAACTTACTAGTTTACATAATGCGGGAGCAGTATATTTCTTTGCTTAGACATATGGTCACCTATGTCCACGCGTTATACATGCTGAGAGAATAAAACGTTGGCAGGGGAAGAGGGCAGCAACAAAGAGAAGTTGAAGGCGGTCTGATGACTACAAGCGCACAAATCGTATGTATCTAGTTTCAAATTAAGATATCGGTCCCACAGGGAGGAATAGTCTAAAGTCTAATAATTCTTGAAATAAATATTGCGATAGAAATGCTAGATAATGTTCTAAGTCACAAGATAAAATGCGAGTATTGTGTAAAAAGGTGTTTTTGGGTTTTGGGTATAAGAGAAATAATAATGTAAAGCAAAAAAACTTAATACAAAAAGTAAGTATCGCGTATGTAAGAAAGATTGGGACTACAATAGGGAAAAAGCGTCCGGGTATACCACTAGTATTGTAAAGATTTAAGATAAAGATTATCATCATGAACATTCTCAACGATGTATGTGTGGGAGGAACTCCCTATTTGGACGGATAGGCAACAACCGCTGCTCACATTATCCTCATAACCATAGCAGTCAGCAATCGACATCAATCGAATTACTGCGCTATTAAGGGATGTAGTCCGTAGGACATATCCGATGGCATGGATAGTGTTCCGTGAGTTTCATCGGTTTCCCAAGTTGATACGTAAGGGGTGCCAATAGCTTTATAGTCACTATAAGTGCTAGCACGCCTCCTTCTACCAACAAGTAGTTCCCTCCATCGAGCCCCCACGAGAGGAAAATATTGAGAGCTCGACTTCTCTCAGCATCAAGATGTAGAGAATCTAACACATGATCATAGTGATGAATATCATAATAGACTTTATCTTATTTCAATACCATACTAGGGTTTCTCCATCTCCCCAAGAACTAATGATCTACTCAGACATGGAGGCAATCAACATCATGGTAATGATAATGGAAACAATCATAGATGAATAGTACTTGTATAAATCCACAACGAGTATAAGAATTACAACAAGATCTAGACAAGATGTACATGGGATGGATGGAGATGGTGGAGATGCAGCGGTGGATGATGAAGATCGATGCCTTAGCCTCCCGGATCTCCGCAGAGAGAAGATGGATCCCTTGTGGATGAGTTCCCCCTCGAGATGCCTTCTAGAGGTGAGGTTTCTCTGATTTCTAAGTGTTTTGTATGTCGTCCCCTCGAACCAATTGCACGGGGTGAAACTATTTGACGAGGAGGAGGCGGTGCCAACTATACGGCCGGAGCTATATGGCCGGAAAAATCGCTCCCGCCGTATAGTTGTTCATTGAACCTTCTGCCTCCCTTGTTCGCTTCTGTTTTTCTTCTAGTACTATTAATATTTCCCAAATAAGAGATTTACGTTGTTTTTGACTCCTTTTATCCACAATACAACTGCTCCAATAATTGTATCCATTGGATCCATCATCTGTCCTGATCCTGGTGAAAATAGATATAAAATGTGCGCACGAGCGCCGTAAAATACCAAGATCCTACATCTACAATGCAAAATAATAATGTAAAACATGATGCAAATATGCACTCATCAACTTCCCTATGCTTAGACTCTTGCTCGTCCCGAGCAATTTTTTAGCTTAATGGATGTGATCCTCATATTCATGAAGCTGAGTTGATAAAATAAATGAGGCAATTGCAGCATGTGTTTAGCATGTACGATTAAGGGGAATAAGTTCATGAATAGTACCTTACTTGAACCACCTGAATAGTATTAGAAGGCTTCCACACCTTAGTTATCAACAGTCCGTAAAAGATGAATCTCAACATAATGTAAAAGTATCTGGTTCAACCGAATGAGTTAACTAGGTAGTCCCAAGTGTTTTTGGATCAACGTATTCACTTGGGATTCAAATTTTCAAAAGTGTCTCTTTTTCATACTATAATACAATGGTATATGCCTATTTTTCTTTGCACATTCGATCTTTTTCTTCTTTCTTTTTCTTTTCTTTTGCATATATGCTCACACTTTTGTTTTAAGTGTTGTGCAAAGGAGATAGCCATATATTCCACCTTATGTAGGAATTCAAGTTCAATGATCTCAATTATCAAATTCCAACTGTATATGAAGCATTCTTATGACTTGGAGATTCTACCTCGACTTGTTCTCACTCTATTTGGATAGCAGTTTCATTTTCCTCTGTTCAAGGTTTCTCTTTTAACTTAATTGAGTAGATAATTTTTCTTTGTGAATCAAACCGTAGACTTATAGCATTGACCAAAATATCTTTATGTGTTCTATTAATACCAATGGTGTGGAAGACTCCTATTGCTACCATCAAGTGCAAGTAAAATCATACTCAAGCCATTCATATATCAATAAAGCAAACACAAACTCAATATTGCTCCATATATAATAATAAACTTGGAATTTCATAAAAGGATCGACTATTCCTGAAGGGAATTCTAATGATGCAAACTTTATTTCTAGTTTGAACTAATACAAAAATAATAATAATAAAAACTTATAAGATAGATTACAAGGTCTTAAAGATCTCCGCAATCTTGGAATCAAGCCAGGCAGGATCAAATAATCCCTTGTGATTATTTGATACCGTGATTGTTCTAGAACACTATGGTGCCATGGCACGCGGTATCTTCTACTCAAGGGCCAGCCTAAGGCAGAGGGATTGATTGGCAGCTTCTAATTCTTTAACACATAGCTTGTACAAAAGATTGTTCCTCTCCAGCACTTTCACTTATTCTTTAATGAACTCATTGTTATCCTGAAGTGTTTGTAGCGCCTTAAGACTCATAGCAGAGCCCGCTTCGGTTGTCCGCTTGATATCTTCATCAAGTTTATCAAGATAAAGTCGCAGCAATCGAAGGTGTTTGGGTGTCCCTGGCTTCTCCTCGTCCAACTCTTCAATCTTCAGCTCCAGGGCCTTCAAATCCCTCTTCCGACACCCATGGTCGATGTCGAGGAATTCTATAGGGATGGTCTTGATCTCCTTGCCTTGCTTGCTATTGCTCCCGATCTCCATAGGAGCCTTTCCTCTTGGCTTCTATCCCTTCGTTGAGAGTGGTCATGTGTGAATATGAGGTAGATTGGTTTCTGGAGATTATGATTAGAGAGAGACAATGGAAGTATATAAGGGGGGTCAGAGGTCGGTAAAACTCGCGAGAAACACCAAATTTTTGTCCAAAGAATCCAAACAGATACAGGGAAAAAATCACGGATTTGGAAATGTCCTGCCGCCTAACAACCAACTATACAGGCTCGACCTGTATAGGTCCGGCCATATTCCGGGCTGATATTTCCAAATATCTCGAGTCCATGTCGATTAAATCACGACTCGGAACCGACAATAATGTTTTTTAGATGCATATAAAAGAAAGATCGAACGAAAAAGTGTCTGAGAGTTTAACAAGCAACTATACGGCCGGAATTTTTGCTCCGGTCGTATAGTTGTGACCGTATAGATACAAACACCGAAAATCAAAAGAGCCAGAGAGTTTAGTGACCAACTATATGCCCGGAATTTTTTCTCCAGTCATATAGTTGCGACCGTATAGATATAGACACAAAAAAAACTATGTAAGACTTTAACGGCCAATTATACGGCCGGAGTTTTTGCTCCGGTCGTATAGTTGCGACCGTATAGGCTCAGATATCGAAAACAATTTCACAAAGATGATACAGAGAGTTTAACGACCAAATATACAGCGGGAGCTCCCTCTCCGGTCGTATAGCTCCGCCTGTATAGTTGGTAAAACCCCTCTAAAACTTCAGAAAAGCACAAGGAATTCAAAGGCAGGTTTTTTAGGAGTAAAATTTGTGAAAACAAATCACTTATTTGGGTAAGAACACTTACCTTGCATTTACCATTTACTTAATCGGGGATGAAAAGTTCCTCCCACAACAAGGACTCCTTCTATTTTGGAGGAATTTATTTTAGCTCATTAGATAATTCCCGTAAACGAAAATCACCAGGACTAAAGTTCCTCTCAATAAGATTGGTGTGTTCCTGGGCAAACATGGACACTGCATCTAACATCTTTATTTCCTGCCTTTGCATAATCAACAACTCAAATTCGTTTAGTGAAAGAATCCAACAGATCAGTCTTGGCTTATGTTCTTTCCTCTCAAGGAGTTATTTTAAACCATCATGATCCGTATGAACTCTCACCTTTGCATCAACTATGTAAAAACGAAATTTATCGCAAGATAAAGTACATCAAAAAGTTCTTTTTTTCCTTAGGGTAATTCTTTTGAGCACCATTGATAGTTCTCCTAGCATGATGTATAATATTAAATCGACGACCAATATGTTGTCCAAGAGTTACTCCTAGAACATCATCGCTAGCTTCACATATTAAGTCAAAGGTTGTATCCCAGATAGGTGGTTTAATGGTGGGAGCACGAGTTAAAACATTTTTAAGTTTATCAAAGTATTCAAGACACTTGTCATCAAATTAAATCGCATTCCCTTTTGCAAGAGGTTAGTCAAAGGTTTAGATATTCCAGAGAAATTTCTAATGAACCTTCTGTAAAAACCCACAAGACCAAGAAACCTTCTTATACCTTTAATATCCCTAGGTTGTGGCATTCTCTCTATTGCTTCAACCTTAGCTCTATCAACTTCAATTCCCTTAACTGATACCTTTTGTCCGAGGACTATACCTTCTTTGACCATAAAGTGGCACTTCTCCTAGTTTAGAACAAGATTAGTTTCTTCACAACACTTCAAAACTCTTTTGAGATTATCCAAGCAACTAGTAAATGAAGTTCCATAGATAGAAAAGTCATCCATAAATACTTCCATTATAAGTTCTATAAAATCCACAAAAATAGCAGTTATACATCATTGAAAAGTAGCTGGAGCATTACATAGACCAAAAGGCATACGTCAGTAAGCATGTGAACCGCAAGGACTTATGAAAGTTGTTTTAAGTTGGTCATTCGGATGAACAACTATTTGAGAGAAACCAGAGTATCCGTGCAAGTAATAAAAATGAGTATGGTTTGCTAGCGTTTCTAAAGTTTGATCTATGAACGGTAATGGATAGTGATCTTTCCTAGTTTCTTTATTTAATTTCCTGAAGTCTAAGCACATCATGTGCCCAACAATAGTTCTAGTAGGTATTTGTGGCGCCCCGCTAAAACTACTACTAGAAAATCGTTGTGTTTTTGTGCATTGCATCATCATGCGCATGCTCATGCCATCATGCCACTTTCCATTTGAGCATCGTCATCATCATGCATGGTTTGTTTAAAAACTATTTTCGAAAACCTATTTTGTTTTCTAAATATTCCCGTCTTTATTTCAAATTAAAACCCTAGTCTTTTATGGATCTTTTATTTGTTTAAAAACTAATTACAAAAATATTCTAAAATAAAATAATAATAAAACAAAAAGTATTTTTAGGGGAGGCAACCGGCCACGCCCAAAGGCCCAGCCAGCTGGCCTACTACCCAAAACCCAGACCAAACCCTAGCCGCCTAACCCCTCCTCCCTCCTTTTGTCCCTCCCAGCCGCCACCTCAACCAGCCTCCACCGCCGCCACCCTTGCACCCCTCCACCTCACTCCATCCACTCACATCGCGCCACCTCACCCCACTCACCAATCCCAGCCGCCACACACACATTGCACGCACGCACCCCACACCACACAGCCGCCACACTCCCTCTTTCCGCGCCACCTACCCCGGTAGACGCGCTCGCTCACCCAGGCCCACTCCCCGCACGCGCCTTGCCAGCCCCACCCCGTGCCGACCAGGCGCCCTTGGGATTCCCCCGTCTCCCCAGGTCTCGTACCGCCAAGACCGCCACCTACCGCATGGGCCCCACCCCAGCCCGTGTCGGCCTTCTCCCCCTCTCTCTCCTCACCAACCCCGGCGCATCCCCTCCTTTCTCCCGTAACCCCCGCCTCTTCCTGTGTTTCCTCCGGCCGACCTCGCTCGTGCCCCTCTGCCACACTCTCCCTGCCTCGCCACCCCATGTTCGGCGCCCCTGTCTCCCTCCTTCCCGAGGAAACCACCGCCGTTCCGCCAGCATCGGGCCGGCCTCGACCTCCAACCGCCGCCCCGACGTCGTCTTCCTCCACCTGAGCGCCACCTCGCCTCGTTCCTCCTCCGCCGCCAGCGGCCTCTGCTCGCCGTCGTCCCAGCGACCCCGACCGTGCAGGCCGCCTCCCCAAGCCGGCCTCGTTCCCCGCCGCCTCCTCCGTTGGCCGCACACCCCCTGCTCCGGCCAGCACAGCGTCCTCTGCCTGCGCCCTCCCCCGAGCCTGAGGCCGCCGTCGCCAAGCTCGTCCCCGGCCATAGCAGCCGCCTCCTCCCCTCCTTGTCTCCCCGCCTCATCTACCTCCGCTCGCCATCGCCGCCTCAGGCGTGCTCTATCCCGCCTCCTACCCTGCGGGCCCTGCGCCCTCCGTCAGCGCTTGGCCCCGCGCTCGCCGGTCCGAGCCGCCCCCGTCGACCTCCTTCGCGGATGCGCCCTCGCCTTCCCCGTCTCTCCTGGTGGCCGCAACAGCCGCTGCCTTGGCTTCCCTTCAAGCCCGGGCGCCATTCCTTCACTACCCCGGCTCCTGCAGGGCTCGACCTCGCCCAGCTCGGCCCGTGTGCCCTATCGCCTCCGCACCGTTGTGGTCGTCCACCCGCAGGAGTGTTGCCATGGCTCTATACAGCCATCGCCTCCCCGTGTGCGCCACGCATGCCTCTGTCTCAACCCACTCCTTTGAATCATGTGCATCCATGTTGGTTCTCTGCAGCGAGTCCATCAAGCCCTTTGTTCTGGTTGATGTGTGTGGGAGACGTGTTGTGACTTACATGGTGGTGGCCATGTGAAGTTGGAGTGATCTCGGCAGAAGAATATCAATTCCCCACGAGGATCGCTATCTCCAGCTTCGCCAAGATGGGTTTTGCCAAGATCTTCCCAGAATCAAAGGCGCCTAACGGAACCCCTAGTACTTCGACATGGAACGACAAGAACTTCTACCGGAGCCCTAACCCCGAAGACCGAACCCCGGAAAGCTCGACAAGATCTCCTTCCTGGAACATCAAGATCTTCCAGCACCGAGACCCAGGACCGACACCGTCACCCGAGGACTACGACAAGATCGTCCCAACCCGCCAAGTTCGCCTACCCGGACACCGTGCGACAAGATCTGCTTCGCGGGCACCGAGCATCAAGATCGCCTTCACGGAAAACCGCAAGACCTCCTTCCCGGATCCGAAGGCAAAACCTTCAAGCTCCGAAGACCGCACCCTGGCGCGCCAAGTTCTTCGACCTCCGAAGACCGATCCCGCTCCCCGTCGAACCCTGAGTCCGACCCCGAACCCCCTGGAGCCAAGATCTTCCGAACCCAGATGTGTGACCCCTTTTCTGAGCCCTATTTTATAAATTGGCATCTATATTAATTGTTGCATATCAATCGTCATGCTTGCATACATGCCATCTGGTGGGTTGGGTTAAATAGTCGATTCACCTGAATTAAATATGGAGTCTATATGCGGGATACTTTTGTCTTATTATAGGCTCCATTTAAACTGGTGTAGCGAACCGATGCCATGTTTCGCCCTGTTAATACAACATATACATTGCGGGGGTTCTAAATAACTTGAACCGTGTAATTAATTATCGGGACCCCGTTTCCGTTTAATATTGCCTAATTGCACTGTATATGTGCCATGCCATGCATCATATCATAATCATGCCGGATCTTCTGCTGTAGTATTAAATATTGTATCTGGTGTTTCTTCTAGTGTTTGCTTCTTCGCGGATTAGGCCGTTGAGTTGATGCGAGTATTGGCAAGTTCTCCGGATATGAACCTTCGGCAGTGTTTCCCAGGCAAGCATCTCTCCCCCTTC
This sequence comes from Avena eriantha, assembly GCA_910589775.1. Taxonomy (NCBI): domain Eukaryota; kingdom Viridiplantae; phylum Streptophyta; class Magnoliopsida; order Poales; family Poaceae; genus Avena; species Avena eriantha. The sequence goes on along the minus strand of OU342741.1, from coordinate 252,475,123 downwards.
TACCTATTTTGCATTTATAGTTTTTTATTTCCTCCTGTTGATCTATTGCTATCCGTGTCGCGATGCTTTAGTTTTCGTACACCAGTTATAACCCGTGCAGCCTCTATGTTGCCTTGGACACCTCCTATCACCTGTGTTTGGTAGATAGATGGCCTTGCGAGTCGTAGTTGCTTGCTCAGGTGCGATCTCATGTTGACAAGTACCACAGTTGTTGGAATGTTGGCAGATGTTTATGGTGGAGGTGATCATGACTTTGAATACAACTATTAAATTGCTAGACATAACTAATGCAGAGGCATCGGTGGGCAATAGATGTTATTTGGTTCTTCCATGCTCACTTGTGTCCCGTAGGCCCCGAGTACCTGATACCTGTTCCTTGACTATTCGCACTATCCACATACGGGAGACTCTATGAATCCCCCTTAGCCAGAGCTTGATTCATTTCTTATTTCTTGGGGCCACAAACTAGTTTGGGTTTTTATTGCTATCCTGTACTTATGCCATGCTTTACTGCTTTATTTAAGATTGTGCGTGGAGCACCTGTACTGTTTTGGATCGTGCCACGTTTTCGCGGTATCGACAAGCCCAGTCACACTTTCGGGTTCCCAGTCGTTTACAACCGTCGTCACAAACCCTGGGTCCGTTCTGGAGCCGGCCATCTTTGTTGCGGGTAGCTTAGTGGGGTGGCCCCCTGAAATATTTTATGAATCCTGTGATTGCTTTGTCGTGAAAGCCTTGTTGGGTTTTGAGTTGGTTTTTCCGAGGTTGATCGTGTGTGTGTTGCTATTTGTACACCCCTATAGGGTAAATCTTTCTGAAAGCCGTGTCCGCGGTTATGGACGACTTGGAGCACAATATCTCGATCAAAGATAAGCATAACTAAAGTAGTGCTATAAATTTGACTTAATATGTGACTAGTAATCAGATGCAACTATAACGGAATAATATTAAAAATGCCAACAACTGGTGGATTTGGGTTGTTTCATGTCATGTTATACCTGCCTAGTAAGTATTGCAACTCCAATGGAATGAAATAAAAGTGCCAACAACTGCTGGGTTTGGGATATCACATGCTAATTGTATCTGACTAGTAAGTACTGCAACTACCACTGAATGGTTAACTAAAACTGCCCACTACTTATGCTATCAGGATGACTCATGATATCTATATCTAACTAGTAAGTGGTGCAACTATAATGGAATGAATAAAACCGCCAAATGTGTGAGTTCCTTGGTTTGACTTCCTCGTTTGGTCTCGAGTGGGAATACCAGGATGGGTATGACTGGTGTTAGTATAAGGTTGGTTCTGAATAGGTCTTTCTTATCTCTCTCTCTAATAGCCGACAAGTTAATCGAGTCTCTATAGGTTGTTTAGTGCATGCTGCGCTTCCGCTTCAGTCCACCATACCTATGTAGGCGAGAGCCGCCGAATTCTAGCCTCGCCGTGTACTGGCCTCAGTACTGACGCTCCTCTTTTTCCTTCTCCCTTTGTCGGCACCCCCTTTTGTTTTAGCAGGTTTGCGATCGACGTCGTTAGCAGGGTTACCCTTTCGGCTTGGCCTGGGCAGGGTTATGGACGCCATTGGTTATTCTTTAGGGCTCTTAGCCCCATTTGCATCTTGTCCGTAGTCGGACGCTCTATCATTTTCAAGGTGATTTGAATCTTTGTATAGTATATCTGTATTCTTGACTCATGGAGTCGTTGTTGTATACATATGTTCTGTGGGTTCCATCGTGGACTAATGTGTAATGGTATTACTTCGTCTTCCACCCGCACGCAAGTGCCTGGTGGGCGTCCTTGAATCATTTCTATGTGGGTTTGGCGGGAAGCGCTAAAACTTGCATAGGGCCGATTAGAGGGTGTTACAGTATTAATTCATTGTTTTCATTAGGAACAACAGTAAAACCACCGTTCTTAGGGACACAATGAATAGGACTTACCCAATCACTCTCTTTAACAGGATAAATTATACTTGCATCCAGTAGGCATGCACTTTCTTTTCTTACCACTTCTTTCATTTCAGGCTTTAATCTTCTATTAAATTTCTCAACTAGTTTAACACCTTCTTCCATGAATATTCGATGGATGGCTATCATGGGACTAGTGCCCTTCAAGTCATCCATTGAGTACCCAAAGGCTTGGCGATGCTCCTTAAGTATCCTCATGAGTTCTTCTTCTTCTCCTGAAAGTTTAGCACTAATAATAACAAGGAACTTATTGGTATCATCTAAAAACCTATATTTAAGATTATCTGGTAGAGTCTTCAATTCCGGGGGTGGTAATTCCTGATCCCCTCTCTTTCCTGGCTCTTTAAAAGCCTCATTAGTTGGAGGTCCCAAAATAGGAAGTGAATCGAATTCATCTTCTAGTTCTTCTAGGGACTTGTCCTCCATAACTATTTCTTCATAATTTGGATCTTTATTTATTTCTTCTTCTTGATTACCAAAGAAAAGAGCCACCATTTCCTCAATAGTTCTCTCTTCCTCTTCTTCTTGTATTTGTGGAGGTATGTCTTTAAATTTTGAAAATGGAATTTATTTTCCATTCCCCCAAGCTTAAGAGACACAATCTCCTTCTTGAAATTAACAGAGGAACCTATATCACCCAAAAAGTTTCTTCCAAATATAATAGGGCAAAGAGTGTCAGTTGGCATATCAACAACTACAAAATCGATAGGAAGGTTTTTGTTGCCAATTGTGACAGTTGCATTGTCAACTACTCCCATTGGAATTCTAAGGTTTTTATTGGCTAACATAATTGTTATATCTGTATTTTCAATTGTAGCCGGTTCTATTTCTTCTTTTACTTCTAGGTAGAAATCATAAGATATAACATTAACTTCGGTGCCAAGATCACATAAACCATAATGCGAGGTTTCTTTAAACACGCAGGGAAGAATAGGCTTACCCACATATTTTACCATTGTTTTACCCTGAACCAATACGGAAGTTTCTACATCAAGTTCAACTATGTTAAAGTGTGCCTATATAGCCATAATTTCTTCCTTGGTTACCTCTTCATCTTTTTTTTATTTCAGGTGTTTAGTGACTCCTGACATGCTTTCATCTTCCTTCTTTTCCTATACTACTTTGACTTATTCATATTCAAAAATATGCTTTTGTGCAGTGTTAGGGAAAGGTACTTCATATATTGGTTCTACGAAGGCAAGTGTTACTTTATCTTCTCTTTTCTTTTCTGGTTTGGGTGGTGGATCATACTTGACTGGACCCTCCTTTGGATCTTTAATATGTTCTATAAAAGCTTTAACAACTTGCAACACAAGATCTGAATCTAGATAAAGTTCTTTAGATAATTCTTTAACATGGCTTTTATTATTATAGTCATGAATACAATCATGCTCTATTTCTTCGCCTCCTTCACTTCCTAGACCAAAATTCCATGAAACTCTATGATCACGAATTCCATTAAGTAAATCCCAAGCTTTAGGTATAGGAATATTCATAAAGGCTCCTTCCGTGAAAGAGTCTAGTTCAATTTTATTAGGTTCAATTAAACCGCCATAAAAGATATGTAGCAAATACCATTCATGTAAATCATGATGAGGGCATAGTCGTAGTGAATCTTTAAATCTTATATAAGCTCTTACTATTCCTTCATTAGAACGATTCTTCCAGGTCATTATAAGACGCCTAATTAAAAAAGATTTTGATAATGGATAATATTTTGATAGAAATTCACAGGCTAGATTATCCCAAGTAGTAGTGGCTTCAGGGGGTAGAGATCTATACCATGAAAGAGCTATACTTGTCAAAGTTTGAATAAAAAGTTTAACCCTTACCTCATCAGTGGTATATCCCGTCAATAGAAAAGTGCCACATATATCTTTTAAACATGCAATAGGCTCATACGGATTAGGATCTTGTTCATCTCCACGAAATTGCTTCTTATGTGAAATTGCTTCTCATTGGAGTTGTATCTTTTATAATTATCATAGGGCTTACCAAAGTGGTTGAGTGGGTTAGCACTAATCATATGCTCAAACTCTATCATGTTGGTGGAAACCTATAACTCAAAACAAAATTTAGCAAGACAAAATTAAATAAGCAAAAACTAAAAGACCTACAGTGCTTAGCCTCCCGGCAACGGTGCCAAAAATAGCTTGATGACTGCAAGTGCACAAATCATTTGTAGCTAGTTTCGAAATAAAGATATTGATGCCATATGGAGCAGGAGTCTGAAGTCTAATAATTCTTTAAATAAATATTGTGATAGAAATGCTAGATAAAGTTCTAAGTAACAAGATAAAATGCGAGTATTGTGTAAAAAGGTGTTTTTGGATTTTGGGTATAAGAGCAATAATAAAGTAAAGCAAAATAACTTAGTACAGAAAGTAAGTATCGCCTATGTAAGAAAGATTGGAACTGTAGTAGGGAAAAGACATTCTCAGGGAGTAGCGGATACACCACTAATATTGTAAAGATTTAAGATAAAGATTATCATCATGAACATTCTCAACTATGTATGTGTCGGAGGAACTCCGTATTTGGACGAATAGGCAACAACCGCTGCTCACATTATCGTCATAACCACAACAATGAGCAATCGACACCAATCGAATTACTGTGCTATTAAGGGAAGTAATCCCATAGGACGTATCCCATGGCATGGATAGTTTTCCGTGAGTTTCCTCAGTTTCCCAAGTTGATACGTAAGGGGTGCCAACATCTTTATAGTCATTGTAAGTGCTAGCATGCCTCCGTCTACCAACAAGAGTTCCCTCCATCAAGTCCCCACGAGAGGCAAATATTGAGAGGTCGACTTCTCTCAACATAAACATGTAGAGAATCTATCACATGGTCACAACGATGAATATCATAGTAGAATTTATCTTATTTCAATCTCACACTAGGGTTTCTCCATCTCCCCAAGAACTAATGATACACTCACACATGGAGGCAATCAACATCATGGCAATGATAATGGAAACAATCATAGTAGTACTTATATAAATCCACAACGAGTATTGGAATTACAACAAGATGTAGATGGGATGGACAGAGATGGTGGTGATGCAGTGGTGGATGATGAAGATCGATGCCTTAGCCTCCTGGATCTGCGCAGGGCGAAGATATATCCCTTGTGGATGAGTTCCCCCTCCAGATGCCTTCTAGAGAATAGGTTTCTGCACTTTTTGAGTGTTCTGTATGTCGTCTCCTTGAACCAATTGCATGGGGTGAAACTATTTGACGAGGCGGAGGCGGTGCCAACTATACGGCCGGAGCTATATGGTCAGAAAAATCGCTCCCGCCGTATAGTTGGTCGTTGAACCCTCTGCCTCCCTTGTTAGCTTCTGGTTTTCTTCTGGTATTATTAATATTTCCCAAATAAGCGACGTTGTTTTTGACTCCTTTCCTCTATAGTACAACTGCTCTAATAATTGTATCCATTGGATCCATCATTTGTCCTGACCCTGGTGAAAACGGACATAAAATGTGCACGCGAGCGCCATAAAATACCAAGATCCTACATCTACAATGCAAAATAATAATGTAAAACATGATGAAAATATGCACTCATCACAATTCTATGTCGAAGCAAAGTTATGATGGGTTTCTGACACGAGGTACTCCTGCGGCCTTACAATGTACTACTGTTAGAGTACGTCATGGGCCTAGGCTGGCAGTATAGCCCATTAGTCTTAGGGTTAATTTGAGATAAGGGTCACTTGATTAGGGGTCAACTAAGCCTTGCTTGGGAGTCAAGTAAACCTCTCGATATAAGTAGAGGAGATGTATCAATCTAATCAAGCAAGAATTAAGAAGGAAATCCCTTCCCTCTTGCCATCGGCCTTGGGCAAGGCCCCCGGCCGACCCTCTTGCGCCCTCCCTCTAGCACCACCATAACATTTGGTATCAGCTTTCCCGGGTTCGATCATGTCTCGCCCTCCACCGAGTTCTTCGCACCCGCCGCCGCCGCACTCCGACGCCCCCCGCCGTTCTCTCCCCGGCGGAGGTGACCGTAGCCCTCCGTGATCTCGCCACCGCGGTCCAGGAGATACACCTCTACTTGGCTGGGCCCTACGGGCAACCGCCGGCCGCCACCACCAGGCCGCTGCTCCTGCCGTGGCAGCCGCCGCATCTGGTGGTCTCCGCCATGGTCGCCGCCACCACCCTGCCCTGGTTGCCGTGGCCGTCCTAGCCCCTCGCGGTCCCGTCACGGCCATGGCCCTGCTGCAGCAGCCGCCACTGCCACTCAGCCCCAGGCCAGCTACGACTACGCCGGCGGGAGTTCTGATCCAAGTCCGGTTCCCGCCCTCGCCGTCAATGCTTCCGTCTTGGATCGCTACCCGCCACGTGTCGGCGGCGGTGAGGCTGCAGGCTGCTGCGCACGGCCTCCTAGCGCACCGGTGTGTGCGGGAGATGCGTGGTCTGCAGCTGCCGCTCCTCCAAGTTGCCCTTTGCTGCGCGAAGGAACTCGATCTCGTCCGCTGCGTCGGGGCTCTTGGGCATGCGGTTTCCCCCACGAGCGGTGGGCATCCTGTTTTCCCCGTGTGTAGCGACCTCAAAGTCTACGACATCAGCGGTTGGGAGGGCGCATCCCTCCTCGACAGGAGCGCACCGCGTAACACCACTGCATTCCTCCGCCGGCCGCCGCGAGGGCGCCTCCGCTCGTCGCTCTTGCGACCTCTTCCAGGTGGCCGTACATATGCACTCTGTTTGTCCACATGGTGTCCATGGGATCCAGGTGGCTATACACGTGCACGTACGTCGTGCGGATGGTGTCCACTTTTTGTTAAGGGGTCCCAAATAGAGCGTCCCAGCCCATTTCAGGTTGAGAGTAATAAACCAAGCCGAGATGTAAAAGGCTTTTTTTAAATGTGAGGTTTGGGTTGCGTCAAGTCGTCATTATAAGTTGGTTAGGTTGTAGCTCGAGGACGAGCTGCATGTCCAGGTGGGGTGTAGTGTTAGAGTATGTCATGGGCCTAGGCTGGCAGTATAGCCCATTAGTCTGAGGGTTAATTAGATATAAGGTTCACTTGCTTAGGGGTCAAGTAAGCCTTGCTTGGGAGTCAAGTAAACCTCTCTATATAAGTAGAGGAGATGTATCAATCTAATCAAGCAAGAATTAAGAAGGAAATCCCTTCCCTCTTGCCATCAGCCGTGGGCAAGGCCCCTGGCCGACCCTCTTGCCATCGGCCATGGGCAAGGCCCCCGGCCGGCCCTCTTGCGCCCTCCCTCTAGAACCACCATAACAACTACACTCTACTAGTAGTAAATTTCAGGACCTATACACGCAAAAAAATCGTGTGTTTTCTCTCTCCTTTGTTATGCTCCATCTCTCCTCCCCTTTCCCCTCACGCACCGGTCCGACTGATCTCTCTCCCCTCATCCACAGCGTGGCGCTGCGCATGTGTGCCTTGGTACGGTGGCTTTGCGTCTCTAGCGTGTTCGGTAGCCGCGTGTTGGTGTGGACTAGGGACGAGGAGTAGTACATAGGAAGGAAACCACTTTTGTCCTTGACGGCACAAAAAGTCAAACTTTTCCGGTTTTCGAAATTTTCACTTGCTTCCCAAACGTCGGGAGGAAGGTTATTCAAAAGATCAGCCCAACATCGGGAGGGAAGGCAATTTTGAACCCGTTTTGAACATGATCACATTGAATAAACGAAAAACAAAAACAAAAGTTTTACTCATGATGTCATATCATATCTTGTGCAACACGTGCCATGAAAACTGTAATCATAGGACTGGATAAGTTTTACAAAAATAGCTTCACAATGTTGTCGTAGCATGTGTATGGAAATTATCGAGTTTATTTCAACCCGAACGACCAAGGTCATCAAGGCAATATTGACATCATAGTTTACAATTTGATAGAGTTTCCACGATAGTTTGGTAGATGGGAGTTTCCAACAATTAGGCACGTAGGAGGACGACTAGCGCGGACGTGCTCTTCAGGAAGCGCGCATTTCGGCCATAGCACACACGTTTCCGGCCACTCGGCAGTGCGCGTATTTCCGACCGCACGGTAGCCCGACACGTGGTATGTGGAAGTTCACCCGTGCGTATTTCCGGCCGCTCGGCAGTGCGTGTATTTCCAGCCGCACGGCAGTGTGTGTATTTCCGGCCACACGGCAGCCCGACACGTGTCTAGCTGCTCATGCAGTGCATGCGACGAAAGGCAGTTCCAAGCAGTGCAATAAGGCAGTGCACAAGCGGTGCAACTCGTTTACTATCGAACAAAAGCAGTGCAACGTAGTACAACAAGGCAATACATGGACCGTGCACTCCAAGAACATCACACAGTGCACTACGACCTTAGGAAGTGCAACGCAGTACAACAAGGCAGTGCATGGACAGTGCACTGCCTGGATACCATGTAGTGCACTAGGACCGAAGGCAGTGCAAGGCAGTACAACGAGGCAGAACACTGCCAGGACACGGCGCAGTGCACTGCGAACTAAGGCAGTGCAACACAGAACAACCAGGTAGTGCATGGATAGTGCACTGCCTGGACAGTGCGTAGTACACTGCCTGGACACCGTGCAGTGCACATTGAACTAAGACAGTGCAACATAGAACAACAAGGCAGTGCATGGACGGTACACTGCCTGGACAGTGCGTAGTATACTGCCTGGACACCACGCAGTGCACTGTGAACTAAGACAGTGCAACACAGAACAACAAGGCAGTGCATGGATGGTGCACTGCCTGGACAGTGCATAGTACACTGCCTGGACACCGTGCCGTGCATTGCAACCGAAGGCACCGTGTAACAGACCAAAAAGTAGTGCAACCTACGCATCAAAGGCAATATGAGAAAAAAGTTCGTCGAAACATATCAACAATGGATCTAATTTTGATGATCTGGACGTGACTAGCAAGGCTATGAAAACGGATATCGATTTGGACTCTCCGTTTGAAAGATAACACAGTTTTCATGTTCAAATCTATAAAAAGAAAAGGAAAAAAGACCCGTGACCCTCTCCGCATCCACCACGTGTCCCACGGGAGAAGACTGGTACAGCACGTGAGGCACTCCGCGCCCGCCACGTGCAGGCAGTAGCAGCGATGTGGCGCAACCTCCCAGGAGCGCGCCCTTTTTCTAGCTTTTTCGCGTAGCAAGCATTGTTGCATGTGGGAGTTTCGAACAATTAGGAAAAAAGAAATTCAATTTTCCAAGTAAGGACGGTGATGTTTTTTTGTGAATAAAGTCCAAATAATATGGTTAAAAATGCCACAATACAATGGTTTCATACATACTATAGTTGATCATGGTTCCTATCTAACTTTGGCATAAAAGTTACATATTACGATGGGTCGTGACACGCGATACTAGTACACATACTACTAGTAGAATTTCTCTCTCCTTCGCCCCCTCTCACCATCCATCCACAATCTTCTCCATTTCTCCTTCCTTCCCGTGTAAGCTTTCACGCAATAATTATACTTCTAGTCTGAGATGCAGTGGTGCTGAAAAGATGAGGCCCACACCATATCACCATCAATCAATTTCCGTGACGCAACTTTGTGAAGAGTATACATATACTAGTAGTACTGTAGCTAGATAAGCATGTACTACTATAGACACTTAATTTTTAATAGAGGAAGTAAGAGACACGGAGTAATTCAGCAGAATCTGCATGATCTCTTCATTTTTGGATAAAGCGGGCTCCTACTAAATTCTCTGGGCTGAGAAAAATTAAGAACCGACAAGTATGGTATAATCCTTTTTTGTTGAGGGGACGAGTCTAATACAATCTATTTATGATATTTTGGGATAGTTTTTAGGGTATTAACACAAGCAAGGCTATAAATAGACATTATAAATTGCAACAATATGCACCCCTACTTTCACCCAAAACACGCAATCTACCATTGCTTAGAACTCGATCTCTCTCTATTTCCTTGCGAAATGTCATATGACAACTCTCTCCAGAACATGTCGATTGACCTGACAAATGGGAAAGGCCCCGAAACTCCGCCTGGAAGCCCAGACTCATTCGATGGTCCATGGCTGCCGCTGCTATTTGACTGCTCTGACGAAGAAGTTAGCCAGTGGCACCGCATTTTCAAAGGGACGCCACCACCAATGCCGAGCTACTTTGATAAGACAGAAGATGAGACTGAGGAAGAGGAGGAGTCTGAGGTCGACCTTGAGAAGGAGGACGAAGACGACGACAGGGACGAGGCCGCGGATGATGACAGGGAGAAGGCCGAGGACAACATCGAGGAGGTCTCTTCCCGCCCCCTCCCACCGAAGAAGCGTGTTCGAGTGCAAAATTAAATGGCACCCTGAGAAGAGGCGGGTAGTGTACTATATCTCGTTCTACGAAGCATCTTGGATTTGGTAAATAATGTTGTCAATGAGAGTTTCGAACTTTTAGGAAAATGCTTTTCAATTTCCAAGTGATCGGATTTGTTTTTTTGTAATTAAGTACGCCCGGATAATTTGTCTTAGAGTGCACTCACTGTATTCTAGCAAAATATAAATAATTTCCACAACATGTTAGTACTATATGAAAATACTTATTTCAATGTGTGTAATGATACATAGTTTTTTGGGGGGGGGGGTAATGATACATAGTTAAAACTTAAATGGTGTCCTCTTATATTTGTGCTTGTTTGGATGAAAACTACAAACATGGATTTGGAAAACTTTCGAAAAACTTGCTACACATTATGGTCACAACCATGTATGAACATTGTTCAAATTTAAGCCAAGTTACCAATGTCAAGGTCATATCTGCATCACTCATCCTGTTTATTGGGATAAATTAAAGAAAAGTAAAGAAAAAAATAAAAAAGTTAAGCACTTATGTATAGTGTCCTCTTCCTTAAATGATAAACATGAATTTTTAGAAGGTTGAAAGACACTTCTTCACAATATGACCAACGATGTGTTAACATACTTGGGTTTCAAGTTAAATAATGACAAAGGTCATGTCCATTTCTGGTAGACGGGGTGCATCTTGGCATGGCATACTAATGTTGTTAATTGGACTTTTCAACTTTTATGTATAGAATTTTGTTAAATAATTTTAGAAGTGCCAAATATAAGTGTTTTTTAAGAAAAGGCAAAGAGTATGGCTCTGAATGCCCCAACACACTAAATTTCACACAAAATAGAGTATGTTTCATGGTTAACAAGTTTCATGAATTTTCAAGCCTTCTAGCTAATTTCGCATAATTAAATGACATTTTGTCAATAAAACTAAAGTAGGTAAAATTTGAACTACAAGTGCGTGATAGATTGATTGTAAATTTGTCAGAAATTCATATATACTAATTATTGTACCCACGCAGTCATATTGAAAACCGACTATTGTTTTGCAAGATACAACTTGATTGTATGAATTTTCATGCTGACACATCTGACCATGTTTCAAAAAAGTGAAAGAACATAAGGAAACATGCACACAACCTTTTAGTAGTATTAAAAATTCATACTTGTAAAACAGTAAAGACGGCGCTGTTAAAGTTTCAATACAAGAGACCTGGGCACCTTCACCGGCCCTCCACAATTAACCTTTCTTCGTCTTCTTCCCCTTTCTCCTTTAAGACTTTGGAGCTATGGCTCCGAAGACCGGAGCTCCTCGTGGGAAGAAGAAGAAGGCCCAGCTAGCGGCGACAAAGGCCGTGGAGAAAAATAAGACATGTCACCGGCTTCCAAATCTTGCGCTGGCCACTCCAAGTCACAGTCTCGCACCAGGAAGCCGCAGGAAGAAGCATATGTCGAGCTCCGTCAAGGCCAGGCTGCATTTCCCCGTCGGTCGGATCAGGCGCTACCTCAAGGAGGGTCGGTACTCCTAGCGCATAGGCTTCGGGGCTCCTGTCTACCTCGTGGCTGTTCTCAAGTACCTCACTACCGAGGTGTTGGAGCTCGCCGGGCAAGCCGCAAAGGACAGCAAGAAGATCTGCATCATCCCGAGGCACGTGATTATCGGCGGCATGCGCGACGAGGAGCTCAGGAAGATGCTCGACGATGTTACCATTACGCACAGCGGCGTGCTGCCCAACATCCATGAGTCCCTGCTTGGTGATGGTACTATGGAGGACGCAGCCAAGTTGCCCGTGGAGGATGCTGCCAAGTCGCCTAAGAAGACCGCGGAGTCCCTCTAGAAATCGTTAAGTTGTACTACTAATACTTCGTAAGGTATGCTCTATTTGCAGTTTGGTTAATCATCAGTGTCAATTTAATATTCATATCTGTGATGCTAAGAAAAAGCTTGTGAGGGTTCTCAAAAAAATGTTGTTTTCCTCATCTTATCCTATACTACAATTATTAACATTACTCAGCATATTAGGTTTAGTCACAGTCAAACGTTACAAAGTTTGACCAACTATATACAGTATTAAATAGTATACTCATTGAAAAAAATCAATATACAGTAAACAATGTCGTTGGCATGAGTGTTGAACTATCAGGAAAGAACATTCAATTCTTAATTTTTCGAGAGATGACAAGCGAGGTTGTTCTTTTTCGTAAAGAAAGTCCAAAGAATATGGATCTGAATGCCACAATCTAGGTTTTTAGACATATATAGTGGACCAACATGTTGTACTGACAATACCCATGTTTTATGTGCTTTCAAACTTCCTATCTAACTCTCCCAACTTGAATGACTTTATCTCGATTTATCGAAAGTATATTAGGTCGAATTTGAACTACAAGTAAATTGTAGGTTGCTTTGAAAGTTTTATGAAAAAGCTTTTGCAGGTACCCTTCGGGGGAGGGGTGAATTAATATATCAGAAACCACTATGAGTTTTGATGTTAGGTTCAACTTCTTTCTAATATTTTGCATCTTGACAATTTAACAAAATTAAGTCAAAAATTGAGCTACAAGTAAGCACGATAGATTGTTCTTGAATTACATGTCTTTTTGGAGGTAGATGTGTGCATATTCTTGTAGTAAACAATGTCATCGGTGTGAGTTTCCAACTATTAGGAAAGACCATTCTCAATTTTACGAGTGATGACAAGATTATTCTCTCTCATAAAGGACGTTTGAAGAATATCGATCTAAATGCTAGAAGCCAAGTTTTCAAACATATATATAGTGGACCAACATATTGTACTTATGATTTCATGTGTTTTATGAATTCTCAAACTCGCTACCTAACTTCACCCACTTGAATGACCTTATGTCGATTTAACAAAATTAGGTCAAATTTGAACTACTACAAGTAAATTGTAGGTTACTGTAAAAGTTTTACGAAAAAGCTTTTGAAGGTACCCATCGGGGGGTAAGAAACCATCCAACAAGAATTTTGACGACAAATTCAACTTCTTGCTAAGATTTTGCATCTTGTTAGTTTAACAAAATTAGGCCAAACTTTAGCTACAAGTAAGCGCAATAGATTCCTGTTGATTTAAAAGTCTTTTTAGAGGTAGATATAGGTGCATCTTCTTGTAGTAAACAATGCCACCAGTGTGAGTTTCCAACTATCTTAGGAAATAACATTCTTAATTTTTCGAGTGATGACTAGATTGTTCTTTCCCCTAAAGAAAGTCCAACGACTATGGATCCGAATGCCACAAGCCAAGTTTTCACACATATATAGTGGCCCAACATGATGCACTTATGATTTCCCATGTTTTATCAGTTCTCAAATTTCCTAGCTAACTTCACCCACTTGAATGATTTTATGTCGATTTATTGAAATTAGGTAAAACTTGGACTACTACAGGTAAATTGTTGATTGCTTTGAACGTTTTACAGAAAATCTCTTGGAGGTATCAATTGGGGGGTCAATTAATATATATCAGAAACCACCGAGAGTTTTAACGACAAGTTCATCTTGTTGCTAAGATTTTGCATCCTAACTATTTAATGAAATTAGGTCAAACTTTGCTAAACGCTACATGAAACTAGGTCAAACTTTGCTAACAGTTTAACTTTGAACATTGACCGTTGGATCAAGACTGGCAAATCCAAACATTGCTAACGTTGGATCTTCTTTTCCATTCTTAGCATCTAGAAAGATTCTACTGATAGTCTTTAGCACAATGAACGCTAGTATGTGCAAACCTCAAAAGACATTACTTCATTGCTCAGTTTCAGGGTCCTTGTGCTAAATGCATGGACTTGGATGCAATTTTCATTCTTTTGTGAGATCCTTGATGTAACTTGTACTTCCACCGACCGTGTTAACTCTCAAGCACCTCATTCCTACGAGACCTGTCAAGGTTAAAATAAAATGCAACCGCCCCAATTACCATACAAACTGGACCACAGTTTCTTATACGTAATACCCAAGTTTTTAGTACTAGGATTCCTAGCTAACTTCGCGCACTTTGGTGACTTCTTGTCAATTTAACGAAATTAAGTCAAACTTTAGCTACAAGTATGTGTGATAGATTTCTCTTGAATTAAATGTCTTTTCGGAGGTAGATGTGTGCATCTTCTTGTAGTAAACAATGTCATCGGTGTGAGTTTCCAACTATCAGGAAAGAAAGTTCTTAGTTTTCTGAGTGATGACGAGATGATTCTTTTCCGTAAACAAAGTCCAAAGAATATGGATCCCAATGCCATAAGCCAAGCTTCTAGACATATTAGCTAGATGGAACAATGTGTTTTACTTATGATTCCCATGTTTTATGAGTTTTCAAGGTTCCTATCTGACCCCGTCCACTTGTTGAATGACTTTATGTTGATGTATCGAAATAAAAGCTCAAATTTGAACTATAAGCAATGAATTGTAGGTTGGTTTGAAATATTTATGTAAAAAGCCTTTGGGGGTACCCGTCGAGTGGTCAATTAATATATCAGTTGACGACTGGTTCGACTTCTAGCTACTAAGATTTTGCATCTTGAAAATTTTGAACCCCTTTTGAAAACAATCACATGAAATAAGGAGTGAGGCGAAATGAATTTTCTATTCTCTATGGTCAACACACAATCTTGAGGTGCACCTTAGGCCTAAAGATAACTTTATAGTTTCCACTATTTATAAGGTGAACCTTAGAGGATGCCCCATAGTAGACCTTATTAAGCTGTGCTTTTTCTCTACTACTATAATGGAGCAGTCTTGAATTGGATCCATAACACCAATCCTGACTGTTGGGCTATTAGATCTAATGGTTCAGAGCAGCTGGATTCATGTTGGATAGTACCTAGAGAAAACTCCACCATGTTCTAGAACCATCATGTCACCACCCCCAAAATTTCAAAGCACAGTAGGTTGTATTCTCAATATGTGTAGATAGTTATTATTAATAGACTTAGTTTATGCATTTTGGGGGTGGTGACATGATGGTTCTAGAACATGGTGGAGTTTCTCTAGGTATGTACAGTACTATTCAACATGAATCCAGTTGCTCTGAACCATTGGATCTAACAGCCTAACGGTCATGATTGGTGCTATGGATCCAATTCAAAACTGATCCACTATAGTAGTAGCGAGAATACAACCTACTGTGCTATGAAATTTTGGGGGTGGTGACTGATATGTTGTTAACGTATCTATAATTTTTGATGTTCCATGCTTGTTTTATATCTACTTTCTATAATTTTTTTGTCCACACTTTGGAGTATTCTTACATATTTACTGGAAGTAACCTATTAACGTGCCAGTTGCCTGTTTTCTGCTATTTTTGATTCTAGGAAAGCCAGAAAAGGAATATTCTCGGAATTGGATGGGACAAAAGCCAAAGACAATATTTTACCATGGGGAACACTGAGCCAGAAGACGAGACGGGGAGGGGCCAGGGGCCGGCCACACCACCTGGCCGCGCGGCTAGGCCTAGCCCGCGCCAGGGGTGGTGCGGCCGCCTCGGGCACCCCTCGGACTCCCTCTTCGCCTATATATTGCCTCCGATACAGAAACCCTAAGTACCCAATCAAAATTTCATGAAAGAGTCTCTAGCTGCCGTCATCTCCATCCCTAGATCTGGAGGGATCTGAAGCTCTTCCTGGCACCCTGCCGAAGGGGAGAATTCACCCTGAAGGGGAGAATTCACCCTGCATGCCTCCGGTGTGATGCGTGAGTAGTTCATCCTCGGACTACGGGTCCATGTAGTAGATAGATGGTTGGTTCTCCTCCTTTGTGCTATCATGTTTAGATCTTGTGAGCTCCGTGCATGATCAAGATCATCTATTTATAATCCTACATGTTGTGTTTGCCGGGATCCGATGGATATTGAGATGCTATTTCAAATTGATTATTGATTCTATCATGTCTTTGTTATTTGTGATCTTGCATGCTCTCCATTGTTAGTAGATATCTTGGCCGAGTAGATGCTATCAACTCCAAGAGGGAGTATTTATGCTCGATAGTGGGTTCATGCCTCTAGTAATCTAGGGAAGTGACAGAAATCTCTAAGGTACTAGATGTGTTGTTGCTACTAGGGAGAAAACAACAATCCTTTGTTCATAGAACAATCGTATTGTTTACTTTACACACTTTGCTTAATGCAATTATCTGTTGCTTGAAACTTAATACTAGAGGGGGTTCGGATGATAACATGAAGGTGGATTATTAGTCATAGATGCAGTTGGATTATGGTATATGTATTACAAGTCGAAAACTAAAGGATCATAGAGGCTATGGTGACTTGTAATAGTCATAACATGGTGTGAGCATGCGCCAAGTCGACCCAAATAAAGCATCAAAGGAGAATACCACAATACCATGCTTTAATATGCTAAAACAACACATGATTATTTCAAGCCACATTAAGCAATATCAATTATTTATAACATGTCATGCTACAGCAAAAATCACTAAACATAAATCCAAAACAATATCAAGCATGACATGACAAAGCATAGGCCATAGTCAAAAACAAGCTCCTTTTTACCACTTAAGCCTGAACTTTCCTACTCCTTTCCATTCCAAACCAAATTATTTTAAACTAATGTATGAATGAGGGGGTCCAACCAATTTATTCAAGAAAACTAAGAAAACTACGCAAACAAAAACCAAAAACAAAAAACAAAGATGCTCCAAGAACAACACAACTGTGCATGAAACAATAAAAATGAAGCGTTTGGAAGAAACCTGAGATTTTTATTGATGAAGAAGGGGATGCCTTGGGCATCCCCAAGATTTGAAGCTTGTACTTCTTGGATATTTCTTAGGGTGACACAGGTGTCATCTCCAAGCTTGAGCTTTAGTCCATTCTTCATCTCATTACATCATTCTTTCCCTATACCTGAAAATTTCCTTCATACAAAACTTCACACAATCTTCATTAGCAACATTAGTGTACTCAAGAAAATAAGTCTTTTGGTTCAGTTTCAACACAAGTAAACTTCCATTAAAACACAGGCTACTGTAGCAATTCCCTCAAAAAGCTCAATTTCCCCAAAAAGAACCCAAAAGGAACCAACAAGAAGCAAATGCAATTAATGGCAGAAATCTGTCAAAACAGACCAGCAGGTAGAAACCAATTTTTTCGAAGACCTTCTGTTGCTCAAATCGAAAATAGTTGAACTAACAAAAGTTGGATAATAACTTGGGGCAGGAGCAAAACAAATCACAGCTCAAAACGACGTATAGAGATATTTCATGAATTTGTATAGCGAAGCACAAAATTCTGTTTCGGGACAGCAACTTTCCCAAGCATTACTTCTCTCTCATTAGAGGTTACTCTTGGCACAAAAATCGCGCAAAAATGATAAGGAGCGGTTATTACAGAGGTAATAACTTCCAAGACTCATCTAAAACTTTTGGGTTATCTCCCAATAAGTACTTTTCTTTAACGCCTTTAAGTTAGGCATAAGAAGCAAGAAAAGGATCAAGTATTCTCAAATGAAGAAGCATTAAAACCAAATTTATTGCCCTTAACTCTCTTACTTTTATTCTTAACCTTGGGGAACATATGATTGTTTGGTGGAGAAGCAAAATGCATGGTCCCCGTTTCCACATCAATTATTGCTCCAACGAGTTTTAATAGGGATCTTCCAAGTGTAATTTGTCCTTTTCCTACAGATTCAATAACAAGATAATCAGTAGAAACCATTTTCCCTAGGATCTTTGTAAACACTCCTTCAGCTATTCCAATGGGTAATATTGTGGAGTTATTATGAAGAAATATTTATTCTCCTCCTTCAGAAAGTGCCCAAAGATTCAAAGATTGATAGATATCTTTAGGCATAAGACAGAATTCAGACATGATATCACAACGAGCATGAAAAGTTTCATTATTTATAACAAATTTTACTGTAGGAAGCCATTTTGAGGGTTCAGAATTTATTGGAACATAATCATGAGGCTCTCTAAGCGTATTATAGCATTCTTTTAAACTAGTAGTGCATGTATCAACAGTGTTCAATCTAGCAAATATGTTTATAAAGGAAGAATCAGATTTGCTAGGCAAGTTATATGTTAAGACCAACTTCTTTATGGCATTAAAAGCTTCATCCTCGTTGCACTGGAGGAAATCTCCTCCTACTACAGCATCCAAAGCATATCTATAGCAAAGAGCAGTTCCAAAGTAAAAATTGCTAAGAAACAAGCTTTGAGTTATTTTAGGTTCAGCTTTTTACTGTAAATTAGAGATCCTAGACCAAGCTTCTTTGAAACTCTCTTCAATTCCTTGTTTGAAAGTAAAAATCATTTCCTCAGGTGACAAAGTGATTGGAGCAATGCTAGACATAATGGCAACTTAAGATAGGAACTAATCATAATTTTATTGTGATTTTACGATAACGAAGCAAACTAGAACAACTAATTTTTTGTGTGTTTTTGATAAAGAAACAAGCAAATAAAGCAGAAATAAACTAAGCAAAACAAATAAAACAAAGTAAAGAGATTGGTTATCAGGGACTCCCCTTGTGAAGATGCCCTTAACTCCCCAGCAACGACACTATAAAAAGTCTTGATTACTCAATATGTTGAGCTTGTTGGGGAACCCCAAGAGGAAGGTATGATGAGTATAGCAACAAGTTTTCCCTCAGTTATGAAACCAAGGTTATCGAACCAGTAGGAGCAAGGAAACACCTTCAAGGTGTTGTTTCCATCTTGGAATCCTACACAACACAACCACAGAATTTTGTCCCCAACTTACAGTGAGGTTGTCAATCTCACCGGTTTTGCTGAAAACAAAGGATTAAACGTATTGTGTGGAAGAGAGTAATTTCTTGCAGGAAGTAAACAGAAAACAATAAATAGATGTAGATTGATGGTAAAAGAATGGACCATGGTCCATAGTTCACTAGTGGTGATTCTCCTTAAGATAGATGACATGTTGGGTGAACAAATTACAGCGGGGCAATTGACAAACATCGAGAAATCATACATGCATACAGTAATCATCTTGCTTTCTATGAGATTTGATTGGGCATTACAACATTATACATAGACCATAATCCAACTGCAACTATGACTAATAATCCACCTAGTCACCATAGCCTCTATGATCCTTTAGTTTTCGACTTGTAATATCACTTTATGCTTTAATTAATGAAGTCTTGTCGCTTTGCATGATTATGGCCATTATTGCTCTCTTAGTTGGTTGCTCCCAGTCTTTTGCTAGCCTCCATAACCAAGTATGAGTTCCACTCATGCATCCAACTCCAAATAAAACTAAGTTATTCCAAAGAGCCCACCATACCTACCTATTATCATTTTCTACTTCAAGTATATTCATGTTTTTATCTACCTTCCGAATTCAACTTGTTATGTGAAAATTAGTGATTAAAGCTCTCACGAACTTGATGGCACACTTTACTTTCTTGCACTAAATAAAGTTGAACCATTGTGTCCATCTTTGTTGCGTATATGCTTGCGCTTTATAACTTGAAGTTAGCAGAACCATGTATCATGGGGAACGCTTTCAACATTGCACTTATATGTCGTTGATATCATGATTCTTTTTCTTATGGATCCCAAAAGTGTGAAATAAAAGGGGAACTTGTAAGATCATGGAGTTTGTATGTGTTTTAGGGAAATGCCTAGGCCGCTAGCCTAAGCCATGCCTATCATGGTGGAAACTTGCAGCATAACCATAATGAGCATTCTATGAAGCATCCTCAATAAAAACCTATGTAAATAGAAAATAAAAAGATCGCTGAGATACTCATTGTCTGTTGCCTTGTCATTTTGATATGGGATAGCTCTGGTGTCATGGGGCAAGGGGTACCCCATTGGCAGTTCTCTATGATACATATGTACTTACAATGACAAGAGCTTACTTGTGACTGAAGTTGAGTAGCATGAGGTCCGGTACTTGTAAGCAAGGGGATGAGATTTCAACTTATAACTTGTAAAGCATATACTCTTGGTTGTGTCACTTTAACCTTAACCACTTGAAGATGCTTATGATAGGGGCAATGAGAGCTAAAAGCTAATAAGTACCATAATTTTTGGAAACTCTTTATGAGACTTGAATCCCTGCTTCCTTCTATGAAGGTCTTTCTTTTACTTTTATGTTGAGTCTCCATCTTCTATCTTTATGCACATATTGAGAGATAATAGTGGCCATTCTTAGTTTAATGTGCATTGTCCCAGGACTTATTGATTGATGCATAACTTTGATATTGCTTGTTCTTAAACTATTTGTATCTAGTCACCCTTATGAACTTTGAAGATGTCCTATGCATTTATGTTTTTCTACGCTATGAGGGACAAGCTGAATACCATTCTTATTATGTTTTCTTTATGTGAAACAAACAAACGTCTTTCAAAGCATTGTTATTCATGAATCTTTTATTTGTATCCTTTCATGTTACAACATAGTTGCTATGTCTTATCGTTAGAACTATATATTGCATGCTATGCTAAAGTACTATGGTGCATGTCACCTCAAAAATTATTCTTTTCTTTTTATCACTTACCTACCCGAGGACGAGCTGGAATTAAGCTTGGGGATGTTGATATGTTGCTAACGTATCTATAATTTTTGATGTTCCA
This sequence comes from Avena eriantha, assembly GCA_910589775.1. NCBI lineage: Eukaryota > Viridiplantae > Streptophyta > Magnoliopsida > Poales > Poaceae > Avena > Avena eriantha. Next base: position 252,454,302 of record OU342741.1, on the reverse strand, counting down.
TGCTTGTTTTATATCTACTTTCTTATGTTTTGTCCACACTTTGGAGTATTCTTACATATTTTCTGGAACTAACCTATTAACAAGATGCAACCGTGCCAGTTGTTTGTTTTCTATTGTTTTTTATTCCAGGAAAGCCAGAAAATGAATATTCTCGGAATTGGACGGGACAAAAGCCAAAGTCAATATTTTACCGTGGGGAACACCGAGCCAGAAGACGAGACGGAGAGGTGCCAGGGGCCGGCCACACCACCTGGTCGCGCGGCCAGGCCTGGCCCGCGCCAGAGGGGTGGTGCGACCACCTCGGGCACCCCCTCGGCCTCCCTCTTCGCCTATATATTGCCTCTGATACAGAAACCCTAAGTACCCGATCAAAATTCCACGAAAGAGTCTCTAGCCGCCGTCATCTCCATCCCTAGATCTAGAGGGATCTGAAACTCTTCCCGACACCCTGCCGGAGGGGAGAATTCACCTTGGAGGCCTTCTTCATCACCATGCCTGCCTCTGGTGTGATGTCTGAGTAGTTCATCCTTGGACTACGGGTCCATGTAGTAGCTATATGGTTGGTTCTCGTCCTTTGTGCTATCATGTTTAGATCTTGTGATCTTCGTTCATGATCAAGATCATCTATTTGTAATCCTACATGTTGTGTTTGCGGGGATCTGATGGATATTGAGATGCTATTTCAAATTGATTATTGATTCTATCATGTCTTTGTTATTTGTGATCTTGCATGCTCTCCATTGTTAGTAGTTATCTTGGCCGAGTAGATGCTAGAAACTCCAAGAGGGAGTATTTATTCTCTATAGTGGGTTCATGCCTCTAGTAATCTAGGGAAGTGACAGAAATCTCTAAGGTACTACATATGTTGTTGCTACTAGGGAGAAAACAACAATCCTTTGTTCATAGAACAATTGTATTGTTTACTTTACACACTTTGCTTAATGTAATTATCTATTGCTTGCTACTTAATACTAGAGGGGGTTCGGATGATAACCTAAAGGTGGATTATTAGTCATAGATGCAGTTGGATTATGGTCTATGTATATTATTGTAATGCCCAATCAAATCTCATAGGAGTCAAGATGATTACTATATGCATGTATGCTTTCTCGATGTTTGTTAATAGCCCCGCTGTAATTTGTTCACCCAACATGTCATCTATCTTAAGGAGAATCACCACTAGTGAACTATGGACCTCGATCCATTCTTTTACCATCAATCTACATCTATTAACTGTTTTCTGTATACTTCCTGCAAGCTATTACTATCTTCCACACAATACGTTTAATCCTTTGTTTTCAGCAAAACCGGTGAGATTGACATCCTCACTGTAAGTTGGGGACAAAGTTCTGTGGTTGTGTTGTGTAGGATTCCAAGTTGGAAACAACACCTTGGAGGTGTTTCCTTGCTCCTATTGGTTCGATAACCTTGGTTTCATAACTGAGGGAAAACTTGTTGCTATACTCATCATACCTTCCTCTTGAGGTTCCCCAACGAGCTCAACATATTGAGTAAGCAGTGACATGATGGTTCTAGAACATGCATGGGGGAGTTTGCTCTAGGTACTATTCAAAACGAATCCAGCTTATCTGAACCATTGGATCTAATAGCCCAATGGTCAGGATTGGTGCTATGGATCCAATTCAAAACTGCTTCACTATAGTTGTAGAGATATCTTGCCACTATAGTGTACGGATAACTTTGAATATTGACCATTGGATCAAGCCTCATGAATCCCAACATTTCTAGCCGTTGGATCTTCTTTTCCATTCTAGCATCTTGAAGATTCTATTGATAGTCTGCAGCATAATGAATGCTATGCACAAACCTCAAAACACACGTCTCCATCATACTAGAATCTTCTCCCTCGTAGCTAATAATTGTTGACTTCTACATGATCTTATCTTATCTTATCTTATCTTATCTTATCTTATCTTATCTTACCACTATATAGTGTACTGATAACTTTGAATGTTGACTATTGGATCAAGATTCGTGAATTCCACATTTCTAGCTATTGGACCTTCTTTTCCATTCTAGCATATAGAAGATTCGATTGATAGTCTTCGCCATAATGAATGCTATGCACAAACCTCAAAACACACTTCTCCATCATACTAGAATCTTCTCCCTTGTTTCTTTAGACCATGTTATCAAAAAATTCATGTGTTAGGTAGCTAATAATCTTTTTTTGTGGGTAAGGTAGCTAATAATCTTTGACTTCTACATGATTATACAAAGCACAAGGATGAAATATACACCTATACTTTATAGATGTTGATCAAATTTATAATTTTTTGTTCTTTAAAAATTATAATTTTATATAGTGATGATATGTCATATGACTACTATCTGAGTCTCACGTGCAAGGTACATGCAACTTACTAGTTTACACAATGTAGGAGTAGTATATTTCTTTGCTCAGACATATGGTCACCTCTGTCTACACGTTGTACATGTTGAGAGAGTAAAACATGGGCAGGGGATGAGGGCAGCAACGAAGAGAAGTTCAAGGTTGTTCCATGTTAGAGCAAAGTTATGATGGGTTTCTGACACGAGTTACTTATGCGACCCTATAGTGTACTCCACTCTACTAGTAGTAAATTTCAGGACCTATGCACGCAAACAAATTGTGTATTTTCTCTCTCCATTATGCTCCATCTCTCCTCCCCTTTCCCCATGTGCATCGGTCCGGTTGATCTCTCTCCCCTCGTCCACAGCGTCGCGCTGCGCATGTGTGCCTTGGTACGACGTCTCTATGTCTCTGGCGTCTTCGGCAGCCACGCGTTGGTGTGAAGTAGGGGCGAGTAGTAGTAGTACATAGGAAGGAAACCAGTTTGGTCCTTAGGCCCACAAAAATTCAAACTTTTCCGGTTTTCGAAATTTTCACTTGCTTCCCGAACATCGGGAGGGAAAGGTTATTCAAAAGATCAGCCAAATATCGGGAGGGAAGGAAATTTTGAACCCGTTTTGAACATTCACCGTTGGATCAAGACTGGAAAATCCAAACTTTGAACATTGACGGTTGGATCAAGAGTGGAAAATTCAATCTTTGCTAACCGTTGGACCTTCTTTTCCATTCTTAGCATCTAGAAAGATTCTACCAATAATCTTTAGCACAATGGACGCTAGTATGCACAAACCTCAAAGCACACACTTCGTTGCGTAGTTTCAGGGTTCTTGTGCTAAATGCATGCATGGACTTGGATGCATTTTTCATTTTTTATGAGGTCCTTGATGTAACTTGTACTTCCACCGACCATCTTAACTCTCAAGCACCTTGCTCCTACAAGACCTACCATTAGATAGGTCATTCGTGGTACTTCTTACCTTATCTTTATCTTGTCTTATCTCTTACAATATCATACCACCATTGTATAGTGTACGAATTAACTTTGAACATTGACCGCTGGATCAAGACTGGCAAATCCAAACATTGCTAACCGTTAGGTCTTCTATTTCCCCTTAGCATCGATAAAGATTCTACTGATAGTCTTTAGCACGATGAACGCTAGTATGCGCAAACCTCAAAACACACACACTTTATTATTCAGTTTTAGGGTCATTGTGTTAAATGGATGAACTTGAATGTAATTTTCATTTTTTATGAAGTCCTTGATGTAAGTTGTACTTCCATCGATCGTGTTAACTCTCGAGCACCTCTCTCCTACGAGACCTACCATAGATAAATGAAAATGCAACTGCCCTAATTATCACACAAACTGGACCAATGGTTTCTTATACGTAATACCCAAGTTTCTAGTACTAGGATTTTTCAAGGTTTCTAGCAAACTTTGCACACTTCAGTGACTTCTTGTTGCTTTAATGAAATTAGGTAAAACTTGAGCTACAACTAAGCGTGATATATTGCTCTTAAATTAAATGTAGTTTTCGTAGGTAGATGGGTGCATCTTCTTGTAGTAAACAATGTCGTCGGTGTGAGTTTATAACTTTGAGGAAAGAAAATACTCAGTTTTCCGAGTGATGACGAGATGGTTCTTTTCTGTAAAGAAAGTCCGAAGAATATGGATCTCAATGCCATAAGCCAAGATTTTAGACATATTAAGTGGACCAACGTGTTTTACCAACGATTCCCATGTTTTATGAGTTTTCAAACTCCCTATAGCTAATTAAATTTGCCCCACTTGAATGACTTCATGCCTATATTTATCGAAATTTGGTAAAACTTGAACTACAACAACTAAATTGTAGGTTTCTTCTAAAGAATTACAAAAAACTTTTGGAGGTGTACCCATTTGTGGCTCAGTTAATATATCAGAAACCAACCGAGAGTTTTGACAATAGGTTTTTAACTCCTTTCTAGTTAAGATTTTGCATCTTGACAATTTAACGAAAAATTAGCTCAAACTTGAGCTACGAGTAAGCGCGATAGAATTTTATTTAATTAAATGTCTCTTTGGAGGTAGATGGATGCATCTTCTTGTAGTAATCAGTATCGTCGGTGTGAGTTTCCAACTATTAGCAAAGAACATTCTCAATTTTCCGAGTGGGGATGAGATTATTGTTTGTTTTCACAAACAAAGTTCGAAGTATATGGATCTGAATGCCACAAGCCAAGCTTTTAGACATATATAGTGGACCGTGATGTTGTACTTATGATTCCCGTGTTTTATGAGTTTTCAACCTTATCCCTATAGCTAACTTTGCCCACTAAAGTGATTTTATGTCGATTTATTGAAATTAGGTCAATTTTGAACTACAAGTAAATTGTAGGTTGCATTGAAAGTTTTATTATATTTGGAGGTAACCATTGGGGGCTGATTTAATATATCACAAACCACCACCGATTACAACAAGTTCAACTTCTTGCTAAGATTTTGCATCTTGACAATGTAACGAAATTAGGTCAAACTTGAGCTACAAGTAAATGCGATAGATTGCTCTTGAATTAATTGTCTTTTCGGAGGTAGACAGGTGCATCTTCTTGTAGTAAACAATGTCGTCGATGTGAGTTTCCAAATATTAGGAAATATCATTCTTAATTTTTCGAGTGATGATGATATTGTTCCTTTCTGTAAAAATAGTCTCAAGAGTGGATCTGAATGCCACAAGCCATGTTTTTAGACATCTTACCACCATATAGTGTATGGATAACTTTGAATATTGACTGATGGATCAAGACTCGCGAATCCGAACATGTCTAGCCATTGGATCTTCTTTTCCATTCTAGCATCTGGAAGATTCTATTGATAGTCTTGAACACAATGAATGCACTATGCATAAACCTCTCAAGACACACTTCTCCATCATACTAGAATCTTCTCCCTCGTTACTCTAGACCATGTTACTAAAAATTTCAAGTGTTAGGTAGCTAATAATCTTTGACTTCTACACATGATGATACAAAGTAGAAGATCCAAATATACACCCATACTTTGTAGATATTGATTAAATTTATATTTTTTCCACTTTACCTATTATAACTTTATATAGTGATGATATGTCAGACGTCTATTATCTGAGCCTCACGTGCAGGGCACGTGCAACTTACTAGTATCTTACCACTATATAGTGTACGAATAACTTTCAATGTTGACCGTTCAATCAAGACTCGCAAATCCCAGCATTTCTAGCTGTTGGATCTTATTTTCCATTCTACAACTAGAAGATTCTATTGATACTCTTCGGCATAATGAATGCTATGCACAAACCTCAAAAGACACTTCTCCATCATACTAGAATCTTCTCCCTTGTTTCTCTAGACCATATTATCAAAAATTTCATGTGTTAGGTAGCTAATAATCTTGGACTTCTACATGATGATACAAAGTACAAGGACCAAATATACACCCATACTTTATAGATGTCGATCAAATTTATAATTTTTTGTGCTTTACCAATTATAATTATATATAGTGATGATATGTCATACGTATACTATCTAAGTCTCACGTGCAACTTACTAGTAGCTCATAATCGTTGACTTCTACATGATCTTACCACTATATAGTGTACAAACAACTTTGAATATTGGCTATTGGATCAAGACTCACGAATCCCAACATTTCTAGTCATTGGATCTTCTTTTCCATTCTAGCATCTAGTATATATAGAGGACCAACATGTTGTACTAACAATTCCTATGTTTTGTGAGTTTTCGAACTTCCTAGCTAACTCTGCCACTTGAATGATTCTATGTAGATTCATCAAAATTAGGTCAAATTTGAACTACAAGTAAATTGTAGGTTGCTTTGAAAGTTTTAATAAAAAGCTTTTGGAGGCACGCATAGGACAGTCAATTAATATACTCTGTATCAGAAACCACGGAGAGTTTTGACAAGAGGTTCAACTTCTTCGTAAGATTTTGCATCTTGGCAAACTTGAACTACAAGTAAGCGTAGATACTTGTATCGAATAAAATGTCAATTCATAGTTAATTAATAAAAAAAGAAAGTGACGTAATAACTTAGCTAGTTACCCTAACATCACACATACCAAGACTACTAGTATATGATTCTACAACCTAATTAATTAGGCTTTGGCCTGACACTACACACATGTTGTTACCCACTATGAAGGTACATGTGCAAGATACTAGTCTAAGTTATTTAGCACTATGTGACCATCCTAAATCAGAACGGAGGTGTACGTACTATATGCCTTAAAGGCACCTGTTCCGCTGCGCTTGACGCTGTTCACCACTCATGTCGGATCTCACTGGTTAGACAGATAAAGCCACTGACTTGTTGATTTGGTACTGTATATCGTCGATCTTCTTCCGTCAGTGATAGAGAATAAATTCTTCTGCCGCTTCCAGGCGCGTGCTTTCGCGGAGCTACAACCAGTAGCTCAGACGACTACTCCCGTGCGGCGTTCGAGCAATTGCGGCCATCTGTTCATAATGAACGAGAAGCATTATACAATAGATTTTCTTTTAGTGGATGGTTGCTTTTTTTGAGAGATTGTCAACTTTTTTCTTTATTGAACTGAGAGATGTTCGATTTGGGGTTCGGTTACGGGGGCGTAGAGGCTGATAGGGGAGTGGAAATTGGCGGTGTGGCTGGCAAGCTTATTTGAGGTGGCAGCGTGTGGGTGTACAGATGGTACTGGTAGCCCATTTTTTGAGCATTTTGTTGTTGTACTACAAAAGAGTTCAAGAGTAGTAGTATTCCAGTTTTGGTTCCTTAATTACCTGTGGAACCTTTATGTGTTTATTTGTTACAGTAGTACTATTATAGTAGTACTTGTTTCAAATGTGCCTGCACAAGATGATGAATGTAGAAGACCCAAGGATTATTACATTCATCAAGAGGAGCTCCGAGTATACTCTAAACCGTCTCTCTACCATGACCATTTATTTGAGGGGATAGTACAACTCTATCCCATGCTAGGCTAGCTATGCTGTACTACTCCTAGAAAGGCCTGGCCTATTTACTCGATAGGCACCAAGAAACACAGAGAAGAGAGAAAAACCACGCTCGGTAGGCGGTACGATTTCAATCGATTTATTCTATTTTCCTTTGCTCTCCGTCCTCTTCCTATCGATCTTCTCGCTGACCCCCACTCGCCCCCTTTAGCACATGCCAACGTCGCCATGCCGCTTTTGGAGCATCTCCGTAGCCTAGTTCGATAGGCACGGTAGATTTAGTAGAGAAAAAGAAGGCACGCTTGGTTTTATTTCATTTTGTATTTATCTTTGCCTCGATCTCCATCCTCACTTCACCTCCAGCGTCTCGGAAACGGCCATTACCACTCGCACACCAATACAAGCATGCACCAACGCTGCCATGCTGCTTTAGGATGAGCTCCGACGCCTAGTTTGATAGACTATTTTCTGTCTTGCCCTGCCAGCTGCCGCTCGCTCTCTCCTCCAAAACCCCCAATCAAAACTAAACGCCATCGCCCCCACCTGCTCGAGCTCTTCCTTGTGATGGCCCAATTGATCGATGACAGTGACACTTCTAGGGTGTTTTCTGATGCCCCCCTTGAAGAAATCTTAGCTAGATGCAACATCATCACCGCCGCGAGCCTCATCGCTTGCTGCAAACATTATCTTTACTCAGCAACACATAGTGCATCCCTATCAAAATCTCATCCATTTTGTCTCCCCTGTGTTCTTCACACTCACCCAACTGAGGTACCGCATGAGTACAATGTCTTCTACCATGACAATCGCATGAAGCAGTTCTACAGGGGCAGCTACTATTGCAGCAGGGAAAATACGAAGGCATAGAAGAAGTTCGGGTGGACCTTGTGCAAGCTGACATCGCTGGATAGATCCTCCTCCGATGCTGTGATGCTAGATTGTGAGGGTAAGAAGTGGGCAGGTTCCCATGGAGATTGGATCGCCACTGTTGGCCTTGCCTAGAACTAGGAGCTTGTGAATGTGTTCACTCGTCGCCGGATTCCTCTACCATTGATCTTCGATTTAGAGGCCACACCCGAGGTACTTAAGTTTATCGCGGTTGGTCAGCCTACTAATCTATTGAAGATAGCCATTTGCCGAGTTCCCACAGCTGCTGGGAACTATAAGGATTTCTCTATCCTGGCCATCTTCGACATGGTAATTGCCTTCCTTGATGATTCTCATGGTACGTGGATGGTTCTTGAGAACCAGTTCAGCATGTTCAGCTACCGTGATGCAATTATCGACAAGGGAGTTGTCTATGTTGTAACTCAGATTGGCAATGTTTATGCATGGTATCCCCAGGTATGGGGTAAAATTTCCATCCTTAAATTTTCAAGCTTCATCATTCAAATTTTGCTCAGCTGACCTCTGAATGTGCTTTCCTTGCAAGGTCCTGTGCGTCTTCCGGGGCCACCTGAATTAGACGATAATCGTGAGTACAGTCCTGATCTGCGGTGGTTAGCAAGATCTCTTGATGGTGGTAGCCTTATTCTAATCAATACTGTGGGCGTTAGTGCTAGGCGGTATGACACTACGTATGGTGGTTATCCTATGGCTGAAAATGTTGGTTATCATCACGGTCGCAATACTCACACCTATTCTACTAGGTTTTGCTGCCATGTGTTCTCGATTGACACTAGTAGGTTACTTTCACTGAGGCAATGGCGGAGTGTTTTAGACCTTGGAAGATTTTCTATCTTCCTTGGATTGAACTATCCGATTACCATTCCAGTTGGCGCAGCAGGAATTGGCCCTAGAGATCTAACATGGAGCAAATGTGTATACACCTCGCCGCATGCAGTTAGTCTCGGTGGATTTAATCTTTGTCGTTAATATGCCGCTTCAGTATGAATGCTCAAGACGCTGCTATTGGTTTCTCAACCAACCTTGGCTGGAATTTTCCTAAAAAACCATCGCCTGGAATTGGCGGTAGACTCCGTTGTGCTTCGTCCAAAGGTTGGCCAATGCAAAGGATTGGAACCGGCATAATTAACGGTTCAAGGGAGATCATACGGAATAGGGATTTGCGTATCTAGAATTATTTCCTTCGCCTGATTTGTATCGTATGGCCTCAGCCGTTAACTTGATGTACTCTAACACTCATTTCGCCGCAATGTAGTGCAAGGCCTGTGATTTGATCAAACTCCTTCTGTATGCAAGCCATAGTTTTAGTCAGTGCGGGTCGAATATTCTCTAACTCGTTGTGCCCGCGCCCCTTTATTATTTGTTGCACTTTCGAGTTCTCAAAAAATATGAAATAAATCTGAAACATTGGCTATGTCGTATCTTGTGCATCTAGAATATTCGTTCCCACAATAAGATCTTATGTGACCTGTGTGAATGAAAAAGAAAAAACCTAAGCGAACACTATCTTGTGTTCATTTGTTCATTTTGTGGTGGCCAGACCATGTACTAGTATTATTTTTGGGATGGAAATTTATAGATGAACTATATATATATATGATCTATGTTGATAATTTATTTCGCATTTTCTGAAAACTTGGAAGTGCCACATGCAATAGCTTGTTGCTAGTGCAACTAGCTGCAAATTGTAATTTCCGGCATGGATGTACCTAGTGGCTCCAAGCGCATGGTGCATGCTAATTCTCATTGGCAGGTGCGGCCGACCTAAACAGGGCCCACATGTCAGTGAGTTAGAGCCACACAGAGTCATGCATGTTGCCTGACTTGAGCGAACTCTAGTGTCTGTGCACGTCTCTCATTTTGATGTGTGGTTGCATGATGTACACGTCTAATCCCATGTACTTTATACTAGAACATATATGAACACATACAACATGCCAAAAATACCACGAACACACTCGTACTATGCATTATATCCGGTGTATATATTTTCAATTCTGTGCTATGAGTTATGCATGTAGGGGAACAAGATGAAAGTACATGTGTCCATGTCGTGGCTACTACTACTAGTAGTAATTCGTCCTCCTATTTTCTGTTGAAAATACTACACTATGTTGAAACGAAAGCTTTAAAAAGAAAATCCTCTGGTCAAACTGATGTGACTAGACAATACTGCACGTCTAATACATAGGAGTAAGTAGCATCATTGTCAAATTACTAGCTGCATGGCGTGCTAGTCCAACATACAGTGAAGTCTAGGCGGCGGTATCCTCGATGCTGTTGTTGACTAGACAGAGCAAGGAAGTAAAATCTCCCCCTTATTTTTTCTTTGCCTCTCCATCTTCTTCCATAGTCCCCACTCCGCCCATGATCTCCCCCACACTCTCTCTTCTCACCCATTCCTAACGCTCCCCTCCTCCTATAGAAAACCCCAGCCACACTTGGCATCTGCCTAAATCCATCTGGCTGTGATGGCCGATTCGAAGCTCAGCGCACGATGCAAGTGGGATCAACTCAGCGTAGACGATTTTGACCTCATCGTTCAGCGTCTGCACATTTCCAGCACCGTCAGGCTAGCTGCATGCTGCAAGCTACTATACGATCGTATCGCCAACAAAGAAGTACGAAATGGACTTTTCACCATTGGAATAAACACTGCCTACTGAGGCTTCAGCCTTCTTATTGGTTCGACAAGCACTATGATGGTACAAGGGTACATCGTCTGCACGACATGGTGTACTACGTGGTGCCCCTCGACCATCCTTGGTGCACCGCCATCCTGCCCTTCATGCATGGAAAATTCTGGGTTGGCATGAATGGTGACTGGCTCGCTGCCGTGGACCAGCACGGGGCCTAGTGCCTAGCAAACATCTACACATATCGAGTAATCGACCTTCCATCGACGGATACTTGTGGCATTGGGCCTAGTATGTAACATGTAATGCTACTAGCCAACTAGGGTTCCCCAGTTACATGTACTCATTTATGAACTCATTCATATTTCAAAAGTTTTTGTTTTGGCGAATCCGCATGTATGTATAAAAGTTCAATAAGTCATGGGATGGATCTCTTGAGCTCTTGAAGATCGTAATCTGCAGAGTGCCCACAAAAGCTAGGGGTTACACAAACAATAAGCTCCTCACGTTGTTCGATGGTGAAATCGCCTACATGGAAGGCGGTAGCCAAGTTTGGAGATGTCTGGAGCATTCAGGTCATGGAAGACGATAGTACTATGATGCCATTGAACACGGTGGCCTCATTTTTGCGGTCGCAAGTCAAGGCTAAAACTACTGCTGGGATCCCACATCGGAAGGTAATTCTACTTCCATGCTGATACATTGTGAGTGATTCAGTGAAGTTGTTCTTTAACTACCTAGTTTATGTTTTACCTTTCATATGAGTGAATGAGCACACGCTTTATGTCCTAAAAATGAATGAACCATTGCTAGTAATTAATTAGTACCAGTAGTATGCATTCCAAAAATATAGTGTATGACGGTGTCCCTGCACTAGTAAGTTCATTCATTGTCAGAATACGAAAGGTATTATTAACCAGCATCTCAATTGTGAGCACAACACAATGAAGCCGAGTTTCTTTATCCGTTTGCACTTTCAGGCCCTCCTCAGATTGTAGGAATCACATAAGATTTTTGTAGGACACCAATCTTTCCTTTTTGGATTCTTCCTTGGGATTCAGAGGAATTGTGTAGGATTTTTGTAGGATTTGGATCCTTGCGATTTTTTCTATAAAATGTTGTTTGATTCGAAAGAGTATAATCCTCAGGAATTCCTTCCATCCACTCCAACCTCTTTGTACAATTTCTTAGGTTTTCCTGTGCAATAAAACACCACTTGATCCAAAATACTCTAGGCATCTAATCCTATAGGATTCAGGTGGACATGCCTCTATATCAATAAAAAGTGGCGCTTCCTGGTTTGAAACTTACAACAACTAGGAAACTAAGATAAGCAAGAAATCAAAATATTCGGAATAGCAGAGTAAGAAATGGAATTCCTAATGTTGTTAATTTATTGAGTAATATTATTGTCAGAATTTGCCTATTCACACTATTAGCATGAATAATGAAGAATGCTGGTGTTAGAATATGTGTGCTAGTAATGCACTTTTTTTCTCGAATTCGGATGTTGTAGGAAATAAGGAGCTTCTGTTTGTAATCCCAGCACCTATTCTGAATGATCGGCCAGGCATGTGGTTCCTCGCTCGATCGGCTGATGGTGAATGCTTGATGATTATAATTACAACCTGTGGCATGGGGGTTTCTGATGGCGAAGAGGGTGAAATCATTCCCCATGATCAAAATAGGACTAACCTACGCATATATCCTACCTCTCGTGTCTACATTTTTGAAGAGGATCCTAGCTCTGCTAGACCTCCACGGGTCATCGTTTGGAGGCAGGTTAACAACCTGGGGGACAACTCTCTATTTCTCGGTCTCAATTATCCAATCATTGACAAGATGATGAAGAAACGCGGATGCAAGGCTCCTAATGGCACATTATTCCCATTCACGAGGAAAAACTATGTGTACGCAACATACATGAGCTTTCGGGGAATACAATTCCGTCAGATAAACGCTGCAACCTGCAGCGAACTGAAGGTGAGCCTGTGGCAGTTATCAGCCTTCCCAAAGATGGTTGGAACTATGTGCGACAGGCAACAATTTGGTTTAGGCCGAGTTTAGGTGTGGTAGGCTCATTGTGCCGTCCCTAGAGTAAGCTATGGATCTTTCTGGTGTATCGTTGTGTCATCTTTTTTTGCATCATGGTTCAATAGTTAACTGTTAGTACACTGGTTTTAGTGGCCAGCTTGAATCAGTTTATATGAGACCTGCCATGCTTTTGTAATTAGTATTGCCTTCGAAGGTATAATCCATGTAGCGGTGCTTATTTTGTAGCATGATTTTTGTACTATAGTTTTTAGTACTGTTACTGGCTTGTATATACGAGACTCATGCAACTTTTTTTTGAACCATCACACCTTGTGCAACTTTGTGTATTGAGAGGAATATTCCTTCTTTCCCCTTAGTGAACATGGAAAAGTAGGTCACTGCTTCTTATAGGGCCACGAAACAAGCCTTAACTGGGCCGTAATTGGTATTGGCTCGGTACGCCAAAGCAGGCCGAGACGTCCTAGGATGATAGCCGGAAATGTTTATGCCGATATTCTAAAAAAAAGTTAATGCACACCCTTCCAAAAAAAAGAAAAGTTGTTTACGAGACCCCATATTGTCTCTGATACATGGCATACTTTTGGCGCTACCGTGAAATTACTTGTTCAATACAGTATGTATCCTTACTCATTCTTCTATATGTGAAATGAACAAGTGAAGCTCTGATGTGACATGAACAAGTCAAGCTTTGATGTGCTGACATTGTACTGTCTGTGCTAGTGTACAAACTAGTTGTATTATTGTGTTCGAAACTGTGAACTCAATGTGCGAATTTTTAGCCTTTTTGCATGATGACAATACCACATGTTGCGCTAACTGCGGCATGTAATAATTTGATCATACGGAAGCATACAACTGCGAGTGATCAGTATAAGCTGGTGCTTACCTGAGTTGTTTGAAGCTGGGCAAGTCAATGCCACCATGTCTCTATCGCCAACAATTTATATGGATGATTACAAGGTTTTGAGTACATCAAATCGATTGGGCATTTAGGTCGATTCAAAGCCACCCAAACCATCTCGAAATATATCCTTTGTTGAAAAGATGATTGCGTGCTGTAAGACTTGATATGACATGATTTTATGTCAATTAGTCGAACTCCCTCTAGTACTTTCCACGTTCGAATCCTGCGCTGCCCAAGTTCCTCGATATGTTTGCTATGTATAATAAGGCGCAATATCGGTCACTTTTCTCCATTTCCAACTTCATTCTTTTGGATCCGGCGTAGGTACAACTAGGTCAGGTGGACCATCGACCTTCAGTACAATATATTTTTACTACTCAGCCTATGAAAACGAATATTTCAACCCCACTTCGGACAAAAAACTTCCCATAGTCGTGTTTCAAAAAATCCCTTAATTAGCCTTTCGTGGTGAGGAGAGTATATATTTTTTAGGGTACCAACTTCATTTTTTTTGAGGATGGGGTACAAACTACATTGAATGTTCACTAAGGACCTAGTGAAAAGATTGGATATTCAACCCAACACTAGCCCAAAACCTTGCAAATTTAGCTTGCCGGGTCAGGTGGACTGCCAACCCCCGACATATTGAGTACATTGAATTTTGAGTGAGGATGTTATTAGAAAATAGTACTACATTCTACCCAAGTGTGGCCCAAAACCTCGCTAATTTATCCTTCCGGGTTCTGATTAGCCGTGGGCCGCCAACCCTCAACACAGTGTTACTTGTTTTTTTAAGCATGAACCATATTGAAGAAGTTTTGGTAAGGAGCCCACGATAAGAATCCCATTGGTTCACAAGATTGGACCCAAGTTATTTTTTGTATCGCCCAAAACCGTCTTAATTTAGTATAGGACAAGCTTCTCCTTCCCATGTTGTATTTGTATAGAGCATTTAGATTTTTTATGGCAAGTCGTCAGGGTCTCTGCCTTTTCATTTTAAGTGATTTCAACATTTCAAAATGTAATCTTTTCCAGTAGTGGCATAGATGGTTCTGGCATAGTGGAAGCACACGCGATTCCCATTTGTTGAAGTCTTGAGTTAGATTCCTAGTTTTTTCAATATAAATATATAATATATAATATAATCTCTATCGTTCTTTTACATTTTTCCAGCATACACACATTTATTACACAGAGAAGGCTGACATCTAGGACCTAGCAATGTTGCCAAGGTCAAAACAACGGAGTCCATCATACACACGTTGCATTTGTAGAGATGATGACATGTTGGACCTAGCAGAGACCTTACACAGATGTTGCATCGACCAATCAATGTTTCATTTACAGAGAGGATGATATGTGGGACCCAGCAGCATGACCTTATACAGATGCTGCATCGAGCAACATTACCAGTTCGAAAGAGGGATGCGCGAGCGAGAAAAAAGTTCAGCATACACACGTTTCCTATAATGAGAGGCTGAAATGGGGGACCCATCAGCGTGAGCAAATGGCATATTTGTCGAGCAACGCTATCTAGTTTCGAATAGGGTAGCGCTAGAGAACAACAAATTCCATCATACCCAAGATTATCCTAATGTGAGGCTAACATAAGGGACCGACCAGCCTAAATAAACAACTGATGCAACGAGCAATGCTATCAAGTTCAGAACACGAAGGAGCGACAGAGGGTAAAAAATCCATCATACATACGTTTCTTCTAATGAGAGGATGACATGTGGGGCCCAACATCATGATTAAATGGTAGATCATCGAACAACGCTATCAAGTTCAGAACAGGATGGCGCAAGCGAAGGAAAAAATCCACCATACAAAACTTTCTTCTAATGAGAGGATGACATGTGGGGCTTAGGAGGTTGGTTAAGCGATAGATGCATCGAGCAACACTATCAACTTCGAAACAACGTAGTGATATCTACACACTTCTATTCTTGTAGACAGTTGTTGGGACTCCAAGTGCAGAGGTTTGTAGAACAACATCAAGTTTTTCCTTAAGTGGATCACCCAAGGTTTATCGAACTCAGGGAGGAAGTGGTCAAAGGTATCCCCTCTCAAGCAACCCTGCAATCAAGATACAAGAAGTCTCTTGTGTCCCCAACACACCTAATACACTTGTCAGGTGTATAGATGCACTAGTTCGGCAAAGAGATAGTGAAATACAAGTGGTATGGATAATTATAAGTGGTAACGGTGCTAGAAAATAGCTTGCTGGCGTGTGGTTGATGTGGGAAAAGACTAAAGGCAAACTGAAATAAATATGGAAGCAAGCAAACATGTAACAGATCTAATTGCAAATGGTGTATCAATGCTTAGAAACAAGGCCTAGGGATCATACTTTCACTAGTGAACACTCTCATATAAATATATTATCTTCATGAAACTACGCTGAACTACTCTCCGGTTGGACACTCTAATCGTTGGTAGGGCTATAACAACAAACCTCAAAGTAAGCCTTTCCCATCTAGATAACCCCACACTGTCACCTTGAGCTCTAGATGGTTCCAACAAACACCACAATTTCATAAAGACATCCAACTCCAAATATAACTCATAACAAGTATTTGTAATCTCTAGCCTAAGTGCCACCATGGTGTGCATGCTATCACTTTCACACACATGGGGAGAGCAGAGATTTATTAAAGCACTTTAGTAGAAAGGTAGATCTACTTGATTACAGAGCTCATGATCACAATATGATCATGCATAGAGAGAGAGATGAACACATAGCTACCGGTACAACCCTTAGCCTCGAGGAAGAACTACTCCCTCATCATCATAGGAATCAACAATGGCGATGGAGATGGTGGTGGAGATTGATGGAGATGGCTCCGGGGGCACTTCCCCGTCCCGGTAGGGTGCCAGAACAGAGACTTTCTGTCCCCCGAATCTCCCCTTCGGTGGTGGCGGCGCTGCGGAACTTTTCGTGGATGGAGGCTTGATGATTTAGGGTTTTCGCATCGGGGGAGATATATAGGCGAAAGAGGCAAGGTAGGTGGGCAGCCAGGGGGACCACACCACCTAGTGGCGCGGCCAGGGCTAGCCCGCGCCACCATAAGGTGTGGCCACCTTGTGGCCCATCTCCTTCTCGTCTTCTGGCTCCGCGAGTCTTTCGGTAAAATATCGAATTTGGATTTTGTCCGGTCCAATTCCGAGAATATTGATTTTCTGACTTTCCTGGAACCAAAAACAACAGAAAATAGGCAACTGGCACTGTGGCACTTGTTAATAGGTTAGTCCAAGAAATCATATGAAAAGTACTCCAAAGTTGGAACAAAACACAAGAAAGTAGATAAAACCAAGCATGGAACATCAAAAATTATGGAAACGTTAGCAACGCATCAACATCCCCAAGCTTAACTCATGCTCGTCCTCGAGTAGGTAAGTGATAAAAAGAAAGAATAATTTTTGAGGTGACATGCACCATCATAAATTTGATCAAAGTATTTGTAAAACATGGATAACTAGGATCATAGTACTTCAATCAAAACATGAAAGACAAAGAAACTATGATGCAACATGAAAAGGCACAAACAAAAGATTCATGAATAACAATGCTTTGCAAGACGTTTGTTCATTTCACATAAAGAAAACATAGCATAATAGCATTCAGCATGTCCCTCATAGAGTAGAAAATATAAATGCATAGGACGCCTTCAAAGTTCATAAGAGTGACTAGATACAAATAGTTTAAAACAAGAAATATCAAGCTATGCATCAATCAACAAGTCTTGGGACAATGCACATAGAACTAAGAATGGCCACTATGCTCTCAAAGTAGGTGTATAAAGGTAGAAGGTCGAGACTCAATATAATGGTGGAAGAAAGGCCTTCATAGAAGGAAACAGGGATTCAAGTCTCATAAAGAGGTTCCAAAAATTATGGTACTTAATAGCATTCAGCTCTCATTGCCCCTATCATAAGCATCTTAAAGTGATTAAGGTTAAAGTGAACAACTATGGTGTATATGCTTGACGAAGTATAAGTTAGAAATCTGATGTCCCTTGAATACGAGGGCCACTCCTCATGCTACTCAAGTTTAGTCACCTGTAAGTTCTTGTCATCGTAAGTACATGTGTATCATAGAGAACCGCCAAAGGGGTACCCCTTGCCCGATGATACGGAATAATCCCCATATCAAAATGACAAGGCAAGCAGACAACGAGCATCTCAGCAATCTTCTTATTTACCATGGGGATATGGTGTTTTTTTCTCTCTTTCCTCTTTTCATAATCTCTTTTTTTTCTCTTTTTCTATTTTTTCTCAATATAGGACTCTCTTTTTTTATAAGAAGAATGCTTCATAGACAGCTCATTATGGTTACGCTACAGGTTTCCACCATGTCAGCATGGATTAGACTAGCGGCCCAGGCATTTCTCTAACACATATACATAACTCAATGGACTTACAAGCTCCCCTTTCATTTCACACCAACGACATCCATATACAAAAGAGCATGGTATCAACTACGTACAAAGTACCAAGTGCAATTTTGAAAGCGTTCCCCATGACAGCATGGTTCTGCTAATTCCCAACAAATAAGTGCAAGCATATACAACATAGACGACACAATGTTTCAAGTTTATTAAGGGCAAGAAAAGTAAAGTGTGCCATCAAGTTCGTGAGAGCTTTAATCACTAGTTTTCTCATAACAAGTTTAATTTGGAAGGTAACAAAAGCATGAATATACTTGGAATAGCATAAGCTAGTAGGTAGGTATGGTGGACTCTTTGGAATAACATGATTTAGGGAGTTGGATGCCTGATTGCAACTCATACTTGGTTGTGGAGGCTAGCAAAAGACTGGGAGTGACAAACTAAGAGAGCAATAATGGCCATAATCATGCAGAGCGACAAAACATCATTGATAAAAGCATAAAGTGATACTACACGTTGAAAACTAAAGGATCATCAAGGCTATGGTGACTTGGGATAGTCATATCATGCTGTGAGCATGCGCCAAGTCAGCCCAAATAAAGCATCAAAGGAGAATACCACAATACTATGCTTTAATATGCTAAAACAACGCATGATTCTTCAAAGGCATATTAAGAAATCTCAATTGTTTATAAAATGTCATGCTACAACAAAGAATACTAAGCATAAATCCAAAACAATATCAAGCATGGCATGACAAAGCATAGGCTACAGTCAAAAACAAGCTCTCTTTACCACTTAAGTATGCACTTTCCTACTCTTTTCCAATTCAAACCAAACTATTTGAAAACCAATGTATGAAAGAGGGGGTACAACCAATTTATTTAGCAAACTAAGGAAACAAAGCAAACGAAAAACCAAAACAAAAACAAAAAATAAGACGCTCCAAGGACAACACAACTGTGCATGGAACAATAAAAATGAAGCGTTTGGAAGAAACCTGGGATTTTTATTGATGAAGAGGGGGTTGCCTTGGGCATCCCCAAGCTTTGACGCTTGTAATTCTTGGATATTTCTTGGGGTCACACGTGTGGCATCCCCAAGTTTGAGCTTTAGTCCATCTTTCATCCTATTACTCATTCCTTCCATACACCTGAAATTTTTCCTTCATATAAAACTTCACACAATCTTTATTAGCAACATTAGTGCACTCAAGATAATAAGTCTTAAGGTTCAGTTTTAACACCAAATAAACTTCCATTAGAACACTAGCTACTGAAGCACTTCCCTCAAAAAGCTCAATTCCCCAAAAGAGCTCAAAAAGGAACCAACAAGAAGCAAATGCAGAAAATGGCAGAAATCTGTCAAAACAGACCAGCAGGTAAAGACGAATTTTTTCTAAGACCTTATGTTGCTCAAATCAAAATGTGTTGAACTAATGAAAGTTACATAACAACCTGGGGCAGAAGCACAAAAATTTATGCCTCAAAAAGAAGTTCAGAGATTTTACACGAATTTTGACGTTGAAGCACAACAATCTGTTTCGGGACAACAACTTTCCCAATCATTACTTCTCTCTCATTAGAGGTTACTCTTGGCACAAGAAGCAAATAAAAAGGATAAGGAGCGGTTATTACAGAGGTAATAACTTCCAAGACTCATCTAAAACTTTTGGGTTATCTCCCAATAGTTACTTTTCTTTAACGCCTTTAAGTTAGGCATGATAGTTTGAGAAGATGCTCTCATAAGAAATATAAATTGAAGTAAAAGAGAGCATCAAGAAGCAAATTCAAAACACACTTAAGTCTAACCCACTTCCTATGCATAGGAATATTGTAAAGAAACGAGTCATGAAAGCACAAAGCAACAAAGATAGGAAAGCAAAACAAGTGCAACTTCAAAATTTTCAACATAAAGAGGGGAAACTTAATATTGTTGAGACACATAAAACCATGTTTCCCTCTCTCATAATATCTTTCAGTAGCATCATCACTAAAATTAACAATATAACTATCACACAAAACATTTTTATCATGAGCCACATGCATAAAAGAATTAATACTCTCCACATAAGCATACTTATTCTTATTAATTGTGGTGGGAGCAAATTCAACAAAATAGCTATCATTATTATTCTCATAACCATAATCATAAAATATAGGAGGCATATTATAATCATAATTAACTTTTTCCTCAATAGTAGGTGGACTGAAAATATCATATTCATCATTGTAATCATCATATATTGGAGGCATAGTATCATCAAAGTAAACTTTCTCCTCCATGCTTGGGGAACTAAAAAGATCATTTTCATAAAAACTAGCTTCCCAAGCTTAGACTTTTCCATAGCATTAGCAATAATGGTGTCCAAAGAATTCATACTAACAACATTGCTATTAGCATGCAAATAAAGTTCCATACGTTTTTTAATTTTCTCTTCAAACACTTCATGTCCTAACTCAAGATAAATACTATAAAGCTCTCTAATTTTGTTGTTGTTTTCCATTAAGCCTAACTAGTGAAAACAAGAAACAAAAAGAAAAAATTGCAGAATCTAAAGGAAATAACTTCGATCACTCACACGAGAGGATGTGAGTACCTTTTACCTTACCTCCCCGGCAACGGCGCCAGAAAATAGGCGTTTGCCGTGGGAGGTTCTTCTTCTTTAATCCTCTGGTGTGAATACCTTTTACCTTACTTCCCCGGCAATGGCGCCAGAAAATAGCTTGATGTCTGCGCACTTCTATTCTTGTAGATAGTTGTTGGGCCTCCAAGTGCAGAGGTTTGTAGAACATCAGCAAGTTTTCCCTTAAGTGGATCACCCAAGGTTTATCGAACTCAGGGAGGAAGTGGTCAAAGGTATCCCCTCTCAAGCAACCCTGCAATCAAGACACAAGAAGTCTCTTGTGTCCCCAACACACCTAATACACTTGTCAGGTGTATAGATGCACTAGTTCGGCGAAGAGATAGTGAAATACAAGTGGTATGGATAATTATAAGTGGTAACGGTGCTAGAAAATAGCTTGCTGGCGTGTGGTTGATGTGGGAAAAGACTAAAGGCAAACTGAAATAAAGATGGAAGCAAGCAAACATGTAACAGATCTAATTGCAAATGGTGTATAAATGCTTAGAAACAAGGCCTAGGGATCATACTTTCACTAGTGAACACTCTCATATAAATATATTATCTTCATGAAACTACGCTGAACTACTCTCCGGTTGGACACTCTAATCGTTGGTAGGGCTATAACAGCAAACCTCAAAGTAAGCCTTTCCCATCTAGATAACCCCACACTGTGACCTTGAGCTCTAGATGGTTCCAACAAACACCACAATTTTATAAATACATCCAACTCCAAATATAACTCATAACAAGTATTTGTAATCTCTAGCCTAAGTGCCACCATGGTGTGCACACGATCACTTTCACACACATGGGGAGAGAAGAGATCTATTAAAGCACTTGAGTAGCAAGGTAGATCTACTTGATTACAAAGCTCATGATCACAATATGATCATGCATAGAGAGAGAGATGAACACATAGCTACCGGTAGAACCCTTAGCCTCGAGGAAGAACTACTCCCTGATCATCATGGGAATCAACAATGGCGATGGAGATGGTGGTGGAGATGGATGGAGATGGCTCCGGGGGCACTTCCCCGTCTCGGCAGGGTGCCGGAACAGAGACTTTCTGTCCCCCGAATCTCCCCTTCGGTGGCGGCGGCAGTGCGGAACTTTTCGTGGCTGGAGGCTTGATGATTTAGGGTTTTCGCATCTAGGGAGATATATAGGTGAAATAGGCAAGGTCGGTGGGTAGCCAGGGGGCCCACACCACCTGGTGGCGCGACCAGGGCCAGCCCGCGCCACCATATGGTGTGGCCACCCTGTGGCCCATCTCCGTCTCGTCTTCTGCCTCCTTGAGTCTTCCAATAAAATATCGACTTTGGCTTTTGTCCGGTCCAATTCCGAGAATATTGATTTTCTGACTTTCCTGGAACCAAAAATAGCAGAAAACAAGCAACTGGCACTGTGGCACTTGTTAATAGGTTAGTCCAAAAAATCATATGAAAAGTACTACAAAGTTGGAACAAAACACAAGAAAGTAGATAAAACCAAGCATGGAACATCAAAAATTATGGATACATTAGCAACGTATCAGGTAGCGCTAGCGAAGGAAAAAATTCCATCATACACATGTTTCTTCTAATGATAGGATGACATGTGGGTCACAGGAGGTTGATTAAACGGTAGATGCATGGAGCAGTGCTATCAACTTCAGAACAGGGTAGCGCGAGCAAAGGTAAAAAATCCATCATACACACGATCCTTCTAATGAGAGGCTGACATGTGGGACGTAGCAGCCTGACTAAACGGCAGACGCATCGAGCAACGTTATCGAGTTCAAATCAAGGAGGTGCAACCAAAAAGTATGTCTGCTAGAGACACTAACGTCTAGGACCCACACGCCTCAAAAGACTTCTGTGACTCAACATCACGCGAGGAAATGGAAATCTTGCTTCTGCCACGCGCCAGCCGAGCTTCCTCCACGTTTATAGCAGTTCCGTCATAGTCGAGGGCCGCGAAACCGGAAAAAAAATAGTTTTCCATCGGCCACGGCCGAGCCAAGAATTTCGTCGCGGAATACGCGCCTTCTACAAGGCCTGTCGGGCCAAGTCGTTGCGGAAGGAAACTTTTCATGTAGTGAAGCTTCATCCACTACACCAAAAACCTTCAATGGAAGCTCCTCAAGTACCTCCAAGCCTTCCTTCAAGCCTACACTTCCTCAAGGAAAACCGCCCCCAAGTGACAATCATACAAAGGATGCCCCGCCATTCAACGACGAATGCTACAAGTGTGGAGGTAAAGGACATATTTCGGTTGATTGAGGAAACAAGAAAGTATTTTTCATCGATGACAATGGCAACGAAGAATACTTGAGTGAGGAAAAATTTGATGCTAGAGTCAAAGGGCAATGACAAGGCAATGTGTGGAAGATGACCAAGAACTCCTCATGTGTGAACATGGTGCAAGTCCATCGCTTGTCATCACAAGAATCTTGACTACTCAAGACCAAGAACATGAAGATCAAAGATCCCACATCTTCCAAACCCGTGCCGGCATCAATGGGAAATCTATCAAGGTGAGCAATGATGGAGGGAATTGCCATAACCTTTCAAGCACCGAGTTGTGTGAGAATCTCAACCTCACCCTCCATCCTCACAAGCACCCCTACCATGTCCAATGGCTAAGTGACCAAGGGTCTTTGAAGATCAAGCCCACTGTCTTGGTAACATTCTCTATTGGCCCATACAAAGACATGGTGGAGTGTGATGTAGTCCCAATGATAGTTTGCCACATGTTGCTTGGTCTACCATGGCAATTTGACAAAGGTTCTCTACATGATGGTCGCACAAATGTATACAAATTCAGGTGGCTTAACAAGACATGTGTTTTGCAACCAATGACTCCTAACCAAATAATTGCGGATAATGCAAAGGCTTTAGCAGGGGCGCAAACCACAACACCATCTTGTGAGAAGAGTGGTGAGCGAGAGAACCACCATATAGAGAGTGAGAGCCACAAGCCTAACTCAAGTGGAAAAACTAAGAGTGTTCTCCTTTCCACCAAAATTGAGATGGGGGATGTGAGGAGTAACCCATCCATCTTGCAGTACGTCCTTATTTGCAAGGGACTAGTGCAAGGAATTAATGACTTGACAAATATTTCTCCCTCTTTGATGGCTATTTTGTAGGCATTCAAGGATGTGTTTCCCGAAGAGCTCCCTCATGGACTTCCTCATGTTCGCAAAATCGAGCATCGCATTGACCTCATACCTGATGCACCTCTTCCTAACCGCACCGCCTACCGCTTGAACCTAGAGGAGACGAAACAAATCGAGTGTCAAATCAATCAACTCATCTCCAATGGTTTGATCCAATTAAGGACTAGTCCAAGTGCGGTACCCGTGATTCCTATTCCAAAAAACGGATGATACATTGTGGTTATGCATGGACTGCTGTACAATCAATGATATCACCGTGCGTTATTGACATCCCATACCACGTCTCGATGACAAGCTTGATGAGTTGTGTGGAGCCACTATTTCTCGAAAATTGATCATCATTGTGGTTACCATAAAATACGTATAGCGGAAGGTGATGAGTGGAAAGCCGTCTTCAAGACCAAACTTGGTATCTATGAATGGTTGGTCATGCCTTTTGGCTTATCCAATGCCCCATCTACCTTTATGTGCCTTATGAATCATATTTTGGGTTCTCTCATTAGAAAAAGTGTTGTGGTCTATTTCGATGACATACTTGTTTATATCAAGTCACTTGAGGAACATGTTACACATGTCAAGGAGGTCTTGCAAATCCTTCGACATGAAAAGCTATATGCTAATCTTCCCAAGTGAACTTTTGCTAAAGACAAGTTGATTTTCCTTGGTTTTGTTGCTTCTGCCAATTGCATTGAAGTTGATGTTTCTAAAGTGAAAGACATTTGAGATTGGCCCATCCCCACAAATGTGAGTGACGTTCAAAGTTTTCATGGGTTGGCCGGTTTCTATCGTCGTTTTGTGAAAGACTTTTCTACCATTGTTGGCCCTCTCAATGAGTTGACCAAAAAGAATGTCACCTTTGCGTGGGGCAAAGCACAATAAAAATATTTTATGATCTTAAAAAGAGGCTTACTGAAGCACCTCTTCTTGCGTTACCGGATTTCACAAAAACTTCCGAGATAGTGTGATGCTAGTGGTATTGGTATTGGAGGAGTCCTTATGCAACATAGACATCCTATTGCCTACGATAGTGATAAACTTGATGGCGCATGCCTGAATTATCCGATTTATAACAAATAGCTTTTTGCCTTAGTACGAGTCCTTCAAATTTGGCAACACTATCTTTGGCCTAAGAAATTTATCATACATTCCGACCATGAGTCATTGAAATATCTCAAAGGCCAAGCCAACTTGAGTAAAAGACATGCTAAGTGGGTAGAGTTCATGGAGTCTTTTCCATACATTGTCAAGTATAAGCAGGGCAAATATAATGTAGTTGTAGACGCTTTGTCTCGCAAGCACACAAGCCTTCTTACTTGAATAGAAGTAAACATGTTGAGTCTTGATGAAATCAAAACTTTGTATGCCTCCGACACATTCTTTGGACCAATTTTCACAACGTTCTCCATTGACCAAGGAGTTGATGATTTCTATTTGCATAAGGGCTTTCTATTTAAGCAAAATAAGCTTTGCATTCTGAAGTCGTCTCTTTGAATTTTGCTTCTTCAACAATCACATGGTGGAGGCCTCATGGGTCTCTTTGGCAGTGACAAGACATTGGACATGCTCTCCACTCATTACTATTGGCCCAAGATGAAGCGAGACGTGGAGTGCTACGTTCAACAATGCACTACATTCGTTCAAGCTAAGTCTAAGTGTAACCCATTTGGTCTTTATATTCCATTGCCTAAACCTCATACAGCTTGGTCCGACATTAGCATGGATTTTGTTTTAGAATTGCCTAGGTCTAAGCATGGTCATGATTCTATATTTGTTGTCATGGATCACTTTTCCAAAATGGCACACTTCATATCGTGTCATAAGACCGATGATGCTTCACATGTTGAAAATTTATTTTTCAGGGAAATCGTCTGTCTTCACAGTGTGCGAAGAACAATAGGCATGGCCAAGCTCAGCGTCAAGCTACTCTTCTGATCCGTGTCACACCCACAAACCGATAGCCAAACTGAGATCATCAACCGAAGCCTTAAGACTCTCATATGCGTGTTGATCAAGAAGAATCTTAAGGACTAGGAGGAATGCATTCACCACGCCGAGTTAGCCTACAATCGAGCCAAGCACTCAACAACCAAGATGAGTCCCTTCCATGATCGTCTATGGCTTCGAGCCCCTCACCACGCTCGACACACTACCACTCCCTCTCCATCAGCGCACAAACATGGACATCGACAAGCGCGTCCAAGTTATGAAGAAGCTTCAGGACGAAACAAGAGAGACTATCGAGCAACAAGTCCTTAGCCAAGCATCAAGGCTGAACAAGTACAAGAAGGAGAAGATCTTCGAAGAAGGTGACCTTGTGTGGATACACTTGATCAACGACCACTTCCCAAAGGAGTGCTATTCAAAGCTCAAACCAAGAGGAGATGGTCCCTTCAAGGTCCTAAACAGAATCAACAACAACGCCTACATCATTAACATCCCGACCTCCAAGTACCTTGTGAGAAATACGTTAAATGTTAAGGACCTTTCAGCCTACCATGGAGATGTTCAAGATGATAACCATGAAGAGTCGAGGATGACTCTTTCCTAAGGGGGGAGCTGATGCAGCCTGTCCTACGGACGTCCCTACATCTACACCAACAAGTCCCCGAAGTAGACTGATGACTCGCGCCCGAGCTAAACTTTTACAAGCTAAGGTTCACTCGCTATTCTCCACGTGGGACTTTGAGACATCTTTGGATGGCTTGCTACTTCATCCAAATACTCTATGTATTCTGAGCTATGAAGCCCCAACGCATCACCAAGCCACCACGGATGAAGTACAAGGAGCAGGACGAGAAGAAGATGCTGCTGAAGCTAACACACTGGAGTCTCCGCTCTAGAATATTGAAATCTCCGGACCTCCACACCGGAATCTCTAGCCGGTCTCTAGACCAGCCTCCAGATCGAGGCAAGTTTGATGGTAAGAATAGAAGTCAACAGGATATTGTTTTTTGTTTAGGGGGTATTACTTATGCAGGATTCTATGACTTAAGTTCTTGCATAAATATCATGCCTTATACAATTTACGAAGAGTTGCGTGCTCACTGTGTTCAATCTTACCTTGAGTTATCAGAAGTTACTTTTATGTTTTCTAATAGAACTTTGCATCCTACTCGCGGGATACTCCGCAATGTTTGAATTTCTATTGGGGCTTTTGTGTACCTAGTTGATTTTCACATTATCGAAATACCTTTGAACTCTAGTTGCCCAGTTATTTTTGGTAATTGTATTTACAACTCTATGAACATTGATACTAACAAAAAAAATCAGGCTTTATCTTTGCAGCTTGGTAAGGGAACTGTGCAAATAAACTACAACCAGTTCACAGGACTACCTTATTTGAAGAAAGTTGAGATTAAGGAAGAGAAGACTATTGAAGAAGTTGTAGCAATCTATTTTTGCACTCCGCAATCTAAATTGGGGAGAAGTTTGACAAGCAATGATTCCCTTGCCAATAACTCTGCAAAATAAGATTTGGATGAGATCCTCAACACCGCACCGAAGGTCGAGCTAGATCTCAGGAGTGAATATGAAGAACTTGAAAGAAAAGGGGACGAGGATCCTCTGCTCATTGTTTTAAAACCTCTCTCTGTAGGTATCAAGGATGAATTCTTAAACAAGGAAGGTAAATGCCCAATGATTTTAGATGATAAGCTCTCTCTAGAAGAAAATACGAAATTGTTAGAGGTACTTGTCAAACAGTGAGAAACTTTTGGATACACTCTTAATGACATAAAAGGTATAGATCCCACCATAGTAAACCAGAAGATATTTATGGTTGAAGATGCTAAACCATTTGTTGATAACCAGAAAAGGTTGAATCCCAAAATAAGAAGTATTAAGAAAGGAAGTTTCATGTATGCTGGATAGTGGTATCATCTACCCCATTTTAGATAGTAAGTGGGTGAGCCCAACTCATGGCATACCTAGGGAAGGATGTATCACAATAATTAATAATGATAAGGATGAATTAATTCCAGCTAGAATGATTGCACGATATAGAATGTGTATTGACTTTAGGAAGTTGAATAAAGAAACCATAAAAATATATAAGCAACTTCCCCTCATTAATGATATTATGGAAAGGATGTCCTCTAATTCTTACTTTTGTTTTCTTGATGGATATTCTGGATATTATGAAATAGCTATCTAGCCCAAAGATAAAAACTACTTTCACGTGTCCCTATGGAACCTATGCTTATCGATTAATGCCTTTTGGTTTGTGTAATGCAGCTGCTACTTTTCAAGAGTGTGTTCCAAATTTTTTGACAGTTTTGTGGAAAGTTCAATGGAAGTCCTTATGGATAATTTTGTTGTTTATGGAACTAATTTTGAACAATGTCTCTATAATCTTATTAGAGTTTTGTAGCAGTGTAAACAAACCAAGATGGTTCTAGATTGAGAGGGTTATCGATTCATGGTAAGGGAAGGTATAGTTTTCGGGCATAAGGTTTCTGAAAAGAATATTGAGAATGATAGTTCGAATTCAGTCACCTTAGAAACACTGCTAACTCCGCATGATATAAAAGGGGTAAAAAAATTCCTTGGACATGTCTATTTCTATAGACACTTTATTAAAAAATTTACTAAAATAGCCGCCCCTTTTACTCGTCTCTTGGACAAAGATTCCCATTTTACTTTTGATAGAGATTGCCATGATTCCTTCGAATAGTTAAAAAAGGCACTAATTTATGCACCAGTTATTCAACCACCCAATTGGGGTGAACCATTTAAAATTATGTGTGATGCTAGTGACTATGCTATTGGGGCTATTTTAGGACAAAGAGATGGGCCTAATCTCAATGTTATTCAATATGCTAGTCGAGTTTTTAACGATGATCAAAGGAACTATGCGACAACTGAGAAAGAATTCCTTACTGTTGATTATGTTACTAAATGGGTTGCAGCTATACCCACTTCTCATGCATATGCAGCCACTTCCATTAAGATGGTCAAGGACATCATCTTTCCCAGGTTTGGAGTACCCCGATTTTTGATTACTAATGGTGGGACTCATTTTATGAAGGGAACTTTTGACAAGATACTTTAAAAATATGGAGTAGACCACCAGGTAGCCTCACCTTACCACCCTCAAACCAGTGGACAAGTGGAATTATCTAACAGAGAAATCAAGGTCATACTCTAGAAGGCAGTGAACAAGTCAAGAAAGGACTAGGCCTTGAAGCTTAATGATGCATTGTGGGCATATCATATTGCATTCAAGAACCCTATGTGAATGACACCATACAAAATGGTCTACGGTGAAAATTGTCACCTTCCATTAGAACTTGAGCATAAGGATCGGTGGGATATCTAAATATGAATTCGGTCTTTAAAACTGCAGGGGGAAAACGATGATATCCATGCTTTAGATGAGATTAGGAATGAGGCTTATGAAAATACTAGAATATTTAAAGAGAGAGTGATGAAAAGGCATGATAAAAATTAGAAGGCAATGGGATGAAATATGAGATGGAATCCATGTAAGAAAACCAGGTTTGGACCTTGGTGGACTTACCCCACGATCAAAAGGCCGTTCAGAATAAATGGATTTTCAAAAGAAAAACTGATGCTGATGGTAATATGACCATCTATAAGGCTCGACTTGTCGCAAAGGGGTTTTGACAAATTCAAGGAGTTGACTACGATGAGACATTCTCTCCCGTAGCGATGCTTAAGTCTGTTAGGATTATGTTAGCAATTGCTGCATATTTTGATTATGAAATATGGCAGATGAAAATACTAGAATATTTAAAGGGAAAGTGAAGAAAAGGCATGATAAAAATTAGAAGGCAAGGGATTTAAAACTGGAGATAATGTTTTGCTTTGCAACTCCAGCCTTAAGATTTTTTGCTGGAAAATTGAAATCAGGTGGAAAGGACCATATGAAGTTGAATATGCATATCCTTCAGGAGCAGTAAGACTGAAAAATATTACAACTTCTTCTTCATCCTGGATTGTTAATGGGCAGCGTTTGAACCATTACAGAGTAGACGAGGTAAACACTATGGAATTGATCTTTTTAGTCCTAGCTGAAGAATACAACAAGCAAAAATAAGGTAACAAAGTTTAATTACTTAGTTATGCTACTGTGAAGACTTGTCTTTCGATTCTATCCTCTTGTTCGACCAACAAAGTCTAATTTTTCTGGTCTACGCGAGCTATTTTTCGACCTGGTACGGGCGGACTATACGATCGAACATGCCCGTTCCAATGGTCGTTAAATAGTCAGAGTACTAGTACCGATTTCCATCGACACGGGAAGGAAAGTGAAGAAAAGGCATGAAATCTGAGATGAAATCCATGTACGAAAACCAGATTTGGACCTTGGTGGACTTACCTCACGATCGAAAGGCCACTGAGAATAAATGGATTTTCAAAAGAAAAACTGATGCTGATGGTAATGTGACCATCTATAAGGCTCGACTTGTCGCAAAGGGGTTTCGAAAAATTCAAGGAGTTGACTACGATGAGACATTCTCTCCCGTAGCGATGCTTAAGTCGGTTAGGATTATGTTAGCAATTGCTGCATATTTTGATTATGAAATATGGCAGATGAAAATACTAGAATATTTAAAGAGAAAGTGAAGAAAAGGCATGATAAAAATTAGAAGGAAAGGGATTTAAAACTAGAGATAATGTTTTGCTTTGCAACTCTAGGCTTAAGATTTTTGCTGGAAAATTGAAATCCAGGTGGGAAGGACCATATGAAGTTGAATAAGCATATCCTTCAGGAGCAGTAAGACTAAAAAATATTACAACTTCTTCTTCATCTTGGATTGTTAATCGGCAGCGTTTGAAACATTACAGAGTAGACGACGTAAACGCTATGGAATTGATCTCTTTAGTCCTAGCTAAAGAATACAATAAGAAAAAATAAGGTAACAAAGTCTAATTACTTAGTTATGCTACTCTGAAGACTTGTCTTTCGATTCTATCCTCTTCTTCGACCAACAAAGTCTAATTTTTCTGGTGTGCGCGAGCTATTTTTCAACCTGGTACGGGCGGACTGTACGGTCGAACGCGCCCATACCAGTGGTCGTTAAACAGTCAGAGTACCAGTACCGATTTCCATGGACATGGTACGACCATGCCATATGGGCACATGCGCCTGTACCGATGGTCGTTACCGGCTCTGTTTCCCCATGTTTTCCCGATGTGTTTCAAAAAAAATAGAGGCAGTAAGAAGTCCGTACGGGGACACAGTACTGGCGGAACCCGACCGTAGCACATCTCACGACCGACTTTGAACCCCTTTAACCTATTGATTTTTCCTTTTAATTTGCACTTTTCTTCTTTCTCGTTCTCTGCCATCTTATTTCAGATCTAGAACTTTTTTTGTCCTTTGCAATGAAACATCAGATCTCATGTGATTACTCGAGATCCATGCAGCCTTTTCATATTAAGCAGATATGGGCCAAGAAAGAGAACATTGCTAAAGGACAAGCCAAGGAGGAGGGGTCCAAAGGAGATACTTCATCCTCCTCTAACCGCGAGTCCACACGAGTGGTTCCACTATCCAATTGGGAAGATATGTTCCCGCAAATATTGGTGAAGCGCAGGCACGTGGAATAAGGAAGGAACAAAGAAGAATCTCCACTCAACCCCTGCAGGTATAACCTCCAGGGATCTTCTCTTAAATCACATCTAGAAACCTCTTCAAGCAAAATAGAAACCCGAGATGAGATTCGAGAAAAGATCAAGAACCTTGAAAAGATTTCGAAGGCTTGTGTTGAGACCATTGGGGAGGGAGTTGTCTCTTACTGGATGATGGGGAAATATCTCAAAAAGAAGGTCGATTACATCGACGGTAGAGTACAACTCCTGACCAAGATCATCATGGAGATGGTCGACGACAGAAGGACTTTAAACAAGGTAATCAAAGAATTACCTATTGGCACCATAGAGATGTCTACTCGATTTGCATGTATTGCTCAAGCCTGCAGCCTCAAGGCGGATGAAGAATATGAAGATAATGACTTCTTTACTCCCAGAAAGGAGTAAGTAATCGTGAGGAATTATTTGATCCACCCAGTTTGATTCCAAGCTTGGGGGATCTATGAGAACCTTGTAATCTACCTTACAATTTTTGCATGTTTCATTTTCTGCACGCATGGTTAGGTTCAAAATTTTGAATTTGCATTAGTTGCATCAACTTTGATCTCCCTATGTTCAAGAGAAGATTTATATCCGTTGATTTATAAGAATTTATGATAATTGAAGTTTTGTTTGATTCATTATTATTATATTAGATGATTGAACTAGATTGAGTGTTATGATATTTGTACAACTATCATAATTTTAGGGACTTCCACACCAATGAAAGTATTGATTAAGTTATGAGAAGAAGAAATCTGGTAACATATTATAATTAAGAGTTTTTGAAAGTCATTGAAGTAGTGAGCATGATCAAATAGTTGTGCTAAAAGAAAAAGAAAAATTGGAGCAAGTAAAAAATATAGAAATACACCTATCAAAAGAAAAAGAGAGCGTCTATCAAAAGTATCAAACATATGCAAAAGAAAAGGAGAATGATCATGAATCTTCACTACTAAACTTAGTGCTCCATATATCTGAACTCTGTGATTATATGATTTGTCTAATCACTAGCATCTTCTTATGAATCCATTAATAATAGAAAACGTGTGGAAGCCTCTAAGTTATGTAATGTGTAAGCGTGTGGTAATACTCCCGAAGTGTCTCTACATCCGATGTTGTATTCCTGTTTCAATTTCTGCCTCATTTATTGTAATGACTCATGTCTCATGAATATGATGATCTTGTATATAAGCCACCATCTTGCTCGGCGACGAGCAAGAGCCTAGCTTTGGGGAGTTGATGAGTCCAAAATTGAAGCATATTTACGTTTTACTTTTGCATTAATAGAGTAAGGATCTTTGTATTTTGTAGCATCCCAATTGTCTAACAATTGTAATGCTACTTGCCTAGTCTATATATTGTTACTTCCTACATGTATTATTGCGTCATCATGATCACATGCTCATGTCATCATGCCACATTGCATTTGAGCATCGTCATGTTATCATGCATCTTTTGCCAAAAACTATTATCTAAAATCCCACCTTTGTTTTCTAAACACCCCTTCTTTATTTGAAAGTATAAACCCTAGATCTACCTAAATATTTAGTTTACTAAACAAAATATTTTATTTTAAAAAATAAAATAATAAAAGCATATTATAAAACCTGGGGGAGGCAGCCTAGTCGTAGGCCAAGCCACCTACCACCCGGCTAGCCCAACCCGTTTGAGAAAAACCCTAATCCCCATCATCCCGCTAGCAGCCACCACCCCGCGCGGCAGCGCGCGTCACACATACCACCCCGTTACACCGACACGTTCCTAGAAACCGTCCCACACCCACTGCCACTTACCCCTGGTGCGCACGCAACCGTGTGACCCTGTCCCGCTTGCCTCGACCCACCACGCACGCACTAGCACACCTGCGTGCTACAGGCGACCGTCCTTGATTCAAACCCTACCCCTCTCTCCCGAATGCTCCTCTCACCTCTCTCGTCGCTGCTGCCATGCAGCGTAAGCCGCCACTGCCGCTCACCCCTGTTTGCATGCTCGCTTCGCGCTGGCACGTTGGCTCGCATCCGCTCTCTCGCTAGCGACCACTGCCGCTTCTCCAGCCGCTGCCATGAGCGCCCTCTTCCCCATCGTCCACGGCCCCAGCTTGATCTGCATTGCCTCTAGCGCTGCCGCCCTTTGCGCTGCAACCCTGATGCTCCCTGCAGGCCTCCTCTAAGCCCTACATAGCGAGCACCCTAAGCCTCTTGTCGGCACTTGTAGGGGCCGAGCTCCCCTCTCCGTCGACCTCCGCCCTGCACCCATCCGTGACGCTCTTCCGACCTCGCTCCGCCGCCAATTTTCTGTCACTCACCCTTTGGCCCCTTCCTGGTCGACGGCTGCACCCGCCTACAATGCGGCTGCCATGGACGCCCTTCCTTGATCTCTTCCCGGTCGCCCTCCCGAGCTTCCTGTAGTGCGACTCTAGGCAACATCCTCCCAGCCTTACTAAGACACCGCCAGCACCCGTCCTCCGACCGCCTGCACCACCAGTTCCTCCTGCTCGAGCATCCCTCCCCTCCACATTTGGCAGCAGGCGGTAGTTTCCCAAGAACGTTCGTGGCCTACCTCTTCTCCACATGCATGACCCCGTCTCACCATGGTGATGTTCTACTCCAGGGTCCTGTCTTCAGTAAGCCCCCGTGTCCACAATGCTAGCCTTGGATCCTTGCCTCGGATGTATGTTTGTATGTATGTGTTTGAAGATGTTCAGTTGGTGTGGTGACAATGATTGTGTAGATGGATTGGTGGTGGTGTTGCGCTACTTCTCGGTTACAAGATTAGAAGTTGTCCAAGATCCCGTAGTATCAACCAATGACAAGATACGTGTGCTGCTACCCAGGTTTGGCATTGCCAAGTTCCACTTTCGTCCTTCCGACATTTTCTCATGTGTTACTTGAAGACTCCGACGCCTAATTCAAGGACTCCCTCATGGATCATCTAGTACGAAGTGTTGGATAATTAGGCACAATTTCCGTGATTAATTCCAGAATATTAAACATGACGATACTAGCTACTAGCACATGTAACTCGAACATACTAGATGTACTAAACAACAAGATGAACGGAAACAGGCAGCAGCTAAACATGTAGTCGCAGATAATGATGAATAACCAGACATCAGCACGTCGGACGTACCGTTCGATTGTAGTTGTCGCAGCAGTCAACTTGGGGAAGATTGATCGAAGCAGACGGCGGCGAAGACGACGATAGGCAGCACCGCCTGACTTGGATGGAGAAAGAGCCGTGATGCAGAACTCGAGCAGTCGCGCAGAGCACTTCCCAAAAACCTTATTCGCCCTCTCCCGTACAGGATCGCAAAGGCGAGTGGTTCCGAAGACCTGCTCTCCCATTCGCCTGTGCACGCCGGCAAGCGGGATGGAGTAGACTACGGTGGCGGCGCAACAGAGAGAGGAGGCAAAACCCTAGATTGGTTTTCGGTGTGTTCGTGGTGGAAGCCGCACTAGCGTTTATATAGAGCGGCTCGGGAATCCCGCATAGGGCATGTCATGGACCAAGCCCATGTTGCGCACATTCGGGTCGGTTACAGATAGCCCACGATCCGGGAGCGACCCGAATAGGCTGACTGTTGACACGTCTGTCAAAACCGCACAAGTTATCCCAAGCAGCAAAAATAAAGCTTGGCTCTGCGAGATTCCCGCAACCCGCAACCCACGGCACGTGCGTGCGTCGTGACGAGACGAGCGGGTGGGCGTGCGTGCGTGCGTGCGAGCGGCGGCATCGTCGGAGGAGGAGCGCGCGTGTAGTTCTCCTCTTCTCACACACTTTAGTAAGTGGTGAACCACTCCACCTTATAAGGTGGTGTAACTCTCCTCTTTCTTTCCATGTGGGACTAAACTTGAGCTTCCACTCCACTCATATGCGGGCTACCACCAAATTGGGGTAAATCACACATGGGCTTTGAGATTTAGGGATAAACTGAAATCACATATGGGCTTAAATAAATTAGCCCATTATTTCTAACAATCCCCCACCAGATCTCAAATGCCCATTTGAAGATTTGCCAATCCTCGCTACTTGTTTATATACCAGTGTTTCAGCAGAGACTATTAAGTTGAACATCCACCTAGAAGCTTGAACTACATCTATCAACAACTTGAACAATGGACGAATCTTGAATTGCAAATTTGGTGCCAATAAATTTCACTCAAAATCATAACTAGTACCTGGCTGCCAGTAGCCTACCCTGCGGGTTGGAGCATATGCGTCATACTCCCTGGTCTCTTCATGAGTTTACTAGAGACCACCCAAGTCTCATAGACCGCGACGTTTACATTCGAGCTCATATAGGTGTGTTCTTTCCAGAATGCCATGTAGGACGGCATCTTCGCTAGTTATAGCCAACAGAAACACATTAAGGCATGTTGCCAACCTACCTTACAGATTTGAGAGTCATGCATCTTCACCTAGAGAGGGTTACAAAAGTACTCTCCTCAGTCAAACCACTAGCTTGTTCTTCCCAGATCCTAATTCACGGGATCTCCGATCACATAGGTTGGGTTACCACTATGGTATGACATCCATGGGTCTCAACCCCATCTCCCTCGATGCATTTTCTATCACAATTCGTGATAGTCCCTTTGTAAAGGGATCTTCCACGTTTTTATCTGTTTGAATATACGTAACAATTATTACTCTGGAGTTTCTCAATTTCCTGACAGATTTCAAACGTCTCTTGACATGTCTTGATGACTTCGCGTTCACTTTGACAATAACAGTTTGGTTGTCACATTTCAAAAGGATTGCCGGCACGGGTTTTTCAACCATATGCAAGTCCATCAAGAGTTCACGCAGCCATTCTGACTCAACAGTGGTTATGTCTAAAGCAGTAAGTTCTACTTCCATAGTTGACCTCGTCAATATGGTCTGTCTACGAGATCTCCATGAGAATGCGCCACCCCAAGGGTAAACACATACCCACTCGTGGCGTAGAGTTCATCAACATCAGAGATCCAGTTCGAATCACTATATCCTTCAAGCACAGCAGGGTGCCCTGAATAGTGAATCCCATAGCTCATTGTACCACATAGATATCGCATGACCCTTTCAAGTGCATGCCAACGATCAATACGCGAGTTAGCCATGAACCTACTCAACTTGCTCACAACAAAAGAGATATTGGGTCTTGTAGCGCTTGCTAAGTACATTAGAGAACCAACAATTTGTGAATATTTCAACTGGTCTGTTGGTTCCTTCTTATTCTTTCGCAATGTCAAACTAGGATCATAAGGTGTTGGAGAAGTCCTGCCATCAATAAAGCCAAAACGGATGAAGACCTTCTCAACATAATGAGACTGCGTTAACGTAATCCCATTCTCGTTCTTAATAAGCTTGATGTTCAGAATCACATCAGCCTCTCCCAGATCTTTCATATCAAAACTCTTTGACAGGAAAGACTTGACTTCATTTATCACATCCATATTTCCACCAAAGATCAGAATATCATCCACGTACAAACATAATATAACGCTTTCGCCCCCACCATGGCGATAGTACACACACCTATCAGCCTCATTAATGAAAAAGCCAGCAGAAAGTAGAGTTCTGTCAAACTTCTCATGCCATTCCTTAGGTGCTTGTTTCAGGCCATATAAAGATTTTAACAACTTGCACACCTTTGTCTGTTCACCTTTTACTACAAACCCATCTGGCTGATCCATATAGATCTCCTCTTCCAACACTCTATTAAGGAAAGATGTCTTCACATCCATTTGATGAACGAGAAGACCATAAGAGGAAGCCAGGGACAGTAGTACTCGAATGGTGGTCAGTCTAGCGACAGGTGAATAGGTGTCAAAGTAATCTTCGCCTTCTTTCTGTGTGTAGCCCTTTGCTACAAGCCGTGCCTTGTACTTCTCAATAGTACCATCAGGCCTTAACTTCTTCTTGAACACCCACTTACAGCCCATAGGTTTGGAACCGTAGGGTCATTCTGATAGTTTCCAAGTTCCATTAGAAAGAATCGAGTCCATCTCATTTTGGACAGCTTCTTTCCAATCATCTGCATCAGGAGATGCATATGCCTCTGCAATGGATCTGGGAGTATCGTCCACAAGGTACACGGTGAAATCATTACCAAAGGATTTTGCATTCCTCTGTCTCTTACTCCTTGTGGGAGGTTCATCGTCATCCTTCTCTAGGACTTCCTCATGTGTTTGTTCAAAATTATCAATAGATGCACTAGATTCAGGAAGTATTTCAGAAGAAATTCTAGCAATGCTATGCATATCCTTCATAGGAAACATATTCTCAAAGATTGTTGCATCACGAGATTCCATTATAGTATCAACATGCATATTAGGAACCTCAGGCTTAACCAGTAGAAATCTATAGCCTATACTCCGCGGAGCATATCCTAGAAATATACAATCCACTGTCTTAGGTCCAAGTTTGCGTTTCTTGGGAATCGGTATGTTGACCTTAGCCAAACACCCCCAAGTGCGCAAATATGCAAGTGATGGTTTTCTCCCCGCCCACTCCTCATAAGGGGTCTTTTCTTTATTCTTGTTAGGAACTCTATTCAGGACATGACATGAAGTCAACAAAGCCCCCCCCACCATGCCTTTGATAAACTAGCAGTGGCTAGCATGGAATTCACCAAGTCAGTCAGCGTTCGGTTTTTCCTCTTGGTAATCCCATTTGACTGGGGCGAGTAGGGAGGCGTCCTCTCGTGAATAATGCCATGTTCCTCACAGAACTCGTCAAAGGTTTTGGGAAAATATTCACCACCACGATCCGACATAAGACGTTTGATCTTTCTCTCTAGTTGGTTTTCAACTTCGGCTTTATAAACTTTAAAGTAGTCTAAAGCTTCATCTTTAGTGCGCAACAAATAAACATACCGGTATCTAGTCGCATCATCAATCAATGTCATGAAATATCTCTTTTCACCTTTTGTCAACACACCATTCATCTCACATAGATCAGGATGTATGAGTTCTAGAGGTGCGAAGTTTCTCTTCTCAGCAGCCTTGTGGGGCTTTCGAGGTTGCTTTGATTGCACACAACTATGGCACTTAGAACCTTTGGCAATAGTGAAATTCGGAATTAAACTCATGATAGACATCTGAGACATCAAACCAAAATTAATGTGACATAAAGGGGAATGCCAAACACTGGTATCATCATTAATATCACCACAAATATGATTCACGGATTTATTACAAAACTCTGAAAGAGAGAAACGAAACAAGCCTCCAAACTCATAACCTTTACCAATAAATTGTCCATGTTTCGAAACAATGACTTTATTAGACTCTAACACAACCTTGAACCCATCTCTGCATAGAAGCGAGCCACTAACGAGATTCTTGTTCGTAGTAGGTACATGCTGCAGGTTCCTCAGCTACACGATCTTTCCGGAAGTAAACTTCAGATCCACCGTGCCAACACCACGAAAAGAAGCATGTGATCCATTCCCCATTAGGACGGAGGAATCCCGTGCGACCTGATAAGAAGTGAACATAGAGATGTCAGCACACACATGAACATTAGCACCCGTATCAATCCACCAACATGGTGATTGAAACACTGAAATAATAGTAAATAAATTACCATACCCATCCGTGTTGCTAGCGGTCACGACATTGACAGTCTTTCCACTTTTCCCTCAACGATCTGCCCGTTCTGGGCAGTCCTTGGAGAAGTGTCCGAGCTCTCTACAGGTAAAGCATCCTATCTCGGCCTTGTTCGGCTTCTTCTTCTTCTTGGAGGTTGTAGTCTTTTTAGGGTTGTTGAAGGAGGGCTTATAGTTCCCTTTGTTCTTGCCGAAGATCCTCTTCTACACCATGTTGGCGCTAGACTGACCCTCGCCTCCTTTCTCAGCAGTGTCCTTAGCCCGAGCCTTCTCCTCAACATCAAGAGACGCTATCACGTTTTCAACTGATATCTCTTGTCTCTTATGCTTGAGAGTTGTGGCGAACTTCCTCCATGAAGAAGGCAACTTTGCATTGATGCACGCAGCCACAAACTTGTCGGGTAAGTTACACTTAAGGATTTCAAGCTCCTTGGCAAAACACTGTATCTCATGAGCTTGTTCGACTACAGAATGGTTGTTAACCATCCTGTAATCATGAAAGTTCTCCATGATGTAAAGTTCGCTGCCAGCATCTATTACACCGAACTTAGCGTTCAGTGCCTCCCAGAGCTCTTTGCCATCTTTGAAGTGCATGTACACATCAAACAGCTTGTTGTGAAGTACACTCAGAACGCATCCCACAAAGGCAAGATTGGTTTCCTTGAACTTGTTCTGATCTTGTTCAGATATAGTTCCTTCAGGTAAATCCTCACTAGCCTCAAATACTTTCACATTTTGCAGCCACATAGTGGTCTTTTACTGCCACCTCTTAAAATGAACACCGGTAAACTTTTCCGGCTTCATCGCATCGGCCAAGTGTCCCATGTTTATCTCGGAAAATTGCCTATAATAAGGTTTTTGGATTGTTGGATAATTAGGCACAATTTCCGTGATTAATTCCAGAATATTAAACATGACAATACCAGCTACTAGCACATGTAACTTGAACATACTAGATGTACTAAACAACAAGATGAACAGAAATAGGCAACAGCTAAACATGTACTCGTAGAACCTGATGAATAACCAGACAGCAGCACGTCGCACGTACCATTCGATTGTAGTAGTCGCAGCAGTAAACTTGGGGAAGATTGATTGAAGCAGACGGCGGCGAAGACGATGATTGGCAGCACCGCCTGACATGGATGGAAGACAAGCCGTGATGCAGAACTCGAGCAGTCGCGCAGAGCGCTTCTCAAAAACCTTATCCGCCCTCTCCCGTACAGTATCGTAAAGGCAAGTGGTTCCAGAGACCTGCTCGCCCGTTAGCTGGTGCACGCCGGTAAGCGGGATGGAGTAGACTACGATGGCGGCGCAAAGCAGAGAGGAGGCAAAACCCTAGATTGGTTTTCGGTGTGTTCATGGTGGAAGCCACACTGGCTTTTATATAGAGCGGCTCGGGAATCCCGCATAGGGCACGTCATCGACCAAAGCCACGTTGCGCACGTTCGGGTCGGTTACAGATAGCCCATGATCCGGGAGCTACCCGGATAGGATAACTATTGACATGTCTGTCAAAACCACACAAGTTATCCCAAGCAGCAAAAATAATGTTCGGCTCGGCGAGATTCCCGCAACCCACGGCGCGTGCGCGCGTCGTGACGAGACGAGCGGGCGGGCGGGCGAGCGGCGGCATTGTTGGAGGAGGAGCGTGCGTGTAGATCTCCTCTTCTCACTGACTTTACTAAGTGGTGAACCACTCTACCTTATAAGGTGGTGTAACTCTCCAACTTTCCATGTGGGACTAAACTTTAGCTCCCACTCCACTCATATGTGAGCTACCAACAAATTGGGCTAAATCACACATGGGCTTCCACACACATGGGCTTTGAGATTTAGGGATAAACTGAAATCACATATGGGCTTAAATAAATGAGCCCATTATTTCTAACAAGTTCTTTGTCATGGTTCCGAAGACCAATCCCACCGACCACAAAACCCCGAACCCGGAGACCTCCTTCACGGACGCCAAGTTCGATGAGACCGCGGGTGCACCCTCATGAATTCTTAGACCAAATCCCTAGACCCGAAGGTCAAGACCGAACCCTATCGCGTCGGACCACAAGATCGTTGATGTGATGTGACCCCTATCCGAGACCCCTATATTTTTTAATATATTACATTGTCACATGTTGCATATAAATTGATCATATCGCATACATCTTCATTTGTTTGGGTTCATTATGCCGATTCACCTCATAATTAAATATGGAGTCCATATGTGGGCTTTTCTAGTCATATATTGGTCCCATTTAAATTTGTGTAGTGAACCGATGCCAAGTTTTGCCTTGTTAAGATAATATTTAAATTGCGGGGTACCTAAAAAACATGTACCTATTAATTAATTGTCGGGGCCCTGGTTCCGCTTAATATTGCCCAGTTGCATTGCATCTTTGCCATGCCATGCATCATACATGCATCGTATCAATATTATAAAAATAGCAAGCTCTACGCAAGTAAAACTTGGCTAAATAAATTGATAAAGTGCTTTATTATTATTTCCACACCTCACTCATGCCATGCTATGCTATACCATGTAATTGTGCATCATTCTATCATTGCATATCTTGTTTGATTGATGCATATGATTTATGTGATTGTGCAATGTATTTATTTTGGTCCTTGTGTGTTTGGTTTTTATCCATATAGACACTAAGCAAGGAGAATACTAGGAGCCTCAAGAGTATTACCCGGGTCCTTCTTATTCCACAACTGAACTGCCAGGCAAGCAATTCCCCCTGCTTGTATACATATAGTACCTATGCTTCTATCTTACTCTTGCATCATTGAGTAGTGATTGCATTAAATTAAATCCCAAGTATTGCATAGCCTCTACTTTTAAACTCCACTGAAGCTTGTACCCTTAATCCCATGAGCCATTACTACAGGAGGTTTTTGAGCCATGCGAGTCGTAGAATTTCATGTGTAGGGTTTATGCGAGTCTTTGGATAACGAGGAACCTGAACAACTTAATTTGAGTAGTAATGGCATAAATAATTAAAGAGGCACAATGAGCATTATCTGTTATATGGTTCTTTCAACTCACTTGTGTCCTGTAGGACCCTGAAAACTTGATTCTTGTTCCTTGACTGTTCGCACTATGCACAGACGGGAGACTATGGATCCCCCTTCGCCTGAGCTTGATTTGCACTTTATTTCTAGGGGCCACAAACTAGTTTGGGGCTTTATTACTATCCTGTACTTATGTCGTGCTTTATGATTTATTTATGATTGTGCGTGGAGCACCTGTACTATTTAGGAATCCCGTTCCACGTTTATGCTGTATCGTCAAGCCCAGTCACACTTTCGGGTTCCCAGGTGTTTACCGCCATCGTCACAAACCCTGGGCCCGTCTCGGAGCTGGCCAACTTCGTTGCGGGTAGCTTATTGGGGTGCCCCCTGAAATAATTTATGAATCCTATGAATGCATTATCATGACGTTGCGTTTTATTTGGTTCTTCCCAAGGTTGATCGTGGGTGTGTTGCTATTTGTGCACCCCTG
This sequence comes from Avena eriantha, assembly GCA_910589775.1. Lineage (NCBI taxonomy): Eukaryota > Viridiplantae > Streptophyta > Magnoliopsida > Poales > Poaceae > Avena > Avena eriantha. The sequence goes on along the minus strand of OU342741.1, from coordinate 252,411,611 downwards.
CAGGGTAAATCTTTGTGAAAGCCGTGTCCGCGGTTATGGACGACTTGGAGCAGAGTTTCTCAATCATAGACAAGTATAACTAAAGTATCGCCTTTAATTTTACTAAGACATGCCTAGTAAATAAGGTAACACTCATGGAATGGTTAATAAAATTGCCAACGGATGGGGTGTTATTCCGCCTTCTCGTCGGTAAGCGAGAAGGAGGGCGAGCGATGTTTATTTATATTGTTATTTAACTATTGTTATTAATTAACGGCATCCACTAATCTCTAGTTGGGCGGATGTATAGCGTGTCTGTGTAGAACTTTGTAGATATTATCTTTCGCTACAATTGCATCACCCCCAGGTTGTTCCCTTTAGATGCATTAAGACTTGCTGAGTACCCCTATGGTCTCTCACGCTAAATATTTGGTTCAGATGGGAAGGTATACTCTTAGGAAGGTTACTAGGTTGAGGAGATGGATGATGGTGGCAATGACTGTCTGGTATAGAGATTCTGGGGATGGAGATCCATGAGATCTGTGGGCGGGATGTGCTTATTTCTATGGCATCTTATGCCGATTTTCTTCTTGTCCGTACTCGGATTTTTTTTTTCCGCTTGATACTCTATTGCGTGATGTATGAGGATGTACCCTAAACTATTATACCTATCTAGGATATTTTGATCTTGTCAGCGTTGAATATTTCTATTTCTATTGTCTGATGTCTATTCTATGTCACTGGCATACATACTCATTTGTGTATGTTTTAATCAGTTTACCTATTGATTACGCTACTCCCTCTAGTCTCGATGTTCTAAAAAGTGGGTTGGATGGTTAGCCAGTACCATGCCCTGCTCCACGAGGTGGGCCAACTGTGTGTGGTTGCGCGACCCCGAGGTAGTATATCCTGTCCACTTTTGTTTCATCCAGGCTTGAGTTTAGAGCATAAGGTCCGAGGTATTACTGATGGGTCCGCAGCATAGAAAACAAAAAAATTCCTACGATGAGAACTATACGCCAAGATCTATCTACTAGATACAGAGCAACGGGTGGACATACATCCATGGAGAACTTACCCTCGAAGACCACGCGTTTTGTTAACGAGTAGGAACTCGTGGTTGATGTAGTCATACACTTGCCGATCTCAAGATCGTGTGGAAGTCCGAGCGCCGCAAATTAGCAGCGCATCCATCCTAGCACACACGTTCAAGCCACCAGACAACCTCCACCTCCTCGCTCCAGCGATGCAGCAGAAGCAGCAACTCCTTCCAGACGAAATGCCACCGGGAACATGTATCTCGCTAATCCGAGACCATGGGGGAATAATTCTAGAGGGAGAGAGAGATCCTTCACGAGGAGGTGTGAGGAAGGAGGAAGAGGGGGGCCTTTTATAGGAGGAAGGGTACCCCGGTGACCCCTCACCTCCTCCATTCATGTGGTGGTAACTCCTCCACATTAAAATGCCTCTTCACATTCTCTTTTAAAGTCTCCACTTTAAATGCATTAAAATTCTCTATGTTTAATGCTCTCTCATTTAATAAAACTCTTTTATTAAATTTATTCAGAATTTTGTTAATTACTTTAATTAACAAACATTCACATAAAACCCCTTGCATCATTTCAATATCACATGCAGAACCACTTTCTGCAATTTCACCCGAAACAATTCTTGCGCTTTGCAATCCTTTCGTCTGAAACATATGTGCTCCAAAATGGTGTCTGGTAACCCTGAAGTGTGTCACCCTATGGTTCGCGAATAATGTAGAAATGATTGAGACTCTTCTCAGATCAATAATCAGAAGTGGGACCTTGAGATCCATACTGACTCCTGCACATTCAACGATGACTTCTATGATCATGAGAACCTTTAACGCTAGTAACTTAATCCCTTTGTCTCATGATATAATACATGTCCGAGATTCGATCATCGGTATCCAAATACCTAGTTTGACTCGTTACCGACATGCACTCTTTTCTCGTTCCCGTGATATAACATTCTAGTGATCACATCACTTGCTTGCAAGCTATCTTAATGTGATATCACCGAGAGGGCCTAGAGTATATCTATCCGTCATCGGGATTGACAAATTCCACTCTTGAACCATGAGCCTCAACATAACACCTTCGTAGCACTAAACCCATCTTTATAGTCACCCTGTTACGATGTGACGTTTGATGTTATCAAGATACTCTTATGGTGTTAGCAATTAACATGATCTCATGGTCTATGGATAAAGATTACTTCGTATGATGTTATAGCAATATAAACATAATGACTTGATCATAATGCTATACTTCGGATGAATGTTCATCACATCATTTCATAAATGATGTGACCTTGTTATTAACAACATCCAATGTCCATGATCAGGAAACGTTGATCATCTTGTTAATCAACAAGTTAGCCTATAAGAGAGGCATAACTAGGAATCCTTTTTGTTTATTAAACACACATGTATTGACATTTCCGATCAATACAATTATAGCATGCAAAATAAACATCTATCATATACGAGGAATACATAATAACAACTTTATTATTGCCTCTCAGGGCATATTTCCTTCAATTACATATTTCACTGCGGCTACACACACCTTTTTGTTCTTATTTCAACAGGATCCAAAATCATGGAGTCATATTTGAAAATATCAATTAGAGCTATCATATTGTGTAATTATATGATATTTCTAAGTGATTAAAGTGATTTTATGATTTTGTCTTCACACCTAGGAGAATCCCAAGCAAGGAGGAGGCATCAGTACTGATAATGACCACCGGTATGGACGGAGCCCGTCCGTACCATTCACCTATACCAGGCGCCATTGTGACCGCCTCATCAAATACTTTCTCCTAGTAAAGACGAGAGGGTGATCTGACATTCAAAGCCACTAGAAACCACTACATATTTATTACCACTATTACTCCCATCTTTCATCGATTAGATATCCTTGTAATTCCATATCCAATTGTGGTTTCCATTTGATCTACTTCGTACTTTTATCCATCCATTTGATTATGATGAAGTTGTTGATTACTTCCATGAGTGATTAGTTCCTTTGTTCTTGGGGAGGTGGAGAAACCCTAGCACCATTATGAACTTGTAATAAAGATGACATATCCTTGTGTCTGTATGACTTCCTTATCTATGATATAATTATGGTTTGTGTTTGATCTCTCTCTTTAGATGGTATGTGTAGTCGACCTCATATCATTTGGCTTCGGGACTAAAGGGAGGGAGAAATCCTTTCTACGTGTCTTGTAAGCGTACCTGGAATGCCCCGTGACAGATTGGCACTGACTCGTAACCTACATAGTCAAAGGAGGATTAAAGAGAGAATCCCTAAGCTAATTACGATATCCATGGGGAAACCCTTAATTGCGGTGGTTTATATGGGTGACTGCTCTCAGACATCACAGTGGTTATTTAGAGGTGACCTCACTCTTTGCTGAACAAAGTGGCTTCCTACAAGCCTTGTAGTGAACATTTTATTATGGGGCTCTATCCACACATATAATGAAACAAGGAGTATGTTATCTTGATTACATATAACAATTATACTATGCTAGTGGTGTATCCTACATCCCTAAGAACATTTTAGCCCTATTGAGTTCAACCATGCTTTCATACAAACTTGTTACTCGATTCCTTTTACTTGTTTTAATTACTTTTTTGCAAACAACCATAAACCTTTCAAACACTCTTTACTTGAGATCAAAGGCAGATTATAAGTATCCTTTGGTAGATAGTAATAAGGGGCATAAAAACCTTTACCAATAGCTCTCTGTTGGTTCGATATTTTTACTTCGAAACTAGCTACAATGGGTCTATGCACTTGTAGTCATCAACGGGATTTTCGGCGAAAAGTCCGGCGGTGCCGGATCTGGCGCTGGGATTTTTGGCGGGCACTGATATTTCCGGTCGGCACCGAATTGTCATACATAAGTGTGTTCCAGGGGCGTGTTCGGTCTACCAGTTTGTGCTCCAGAAGTTCCAGCAGGGATTGCGGTCCGTCGGTGCTATCGCCGAAAATCTCGGCGGTGGCTTCAGTTCGCCGTTCGTGGCGCCAGTTCTTTCTGGAGCTTCTTTCGTTTCCTCTTCCAAGCCTCTGTCTTGTCGGGCTTGGTGCTCCGGGCTTACTCCCTTGCCTCCGTACTAGTCCGTGTGATCCTATCATGATAATTGGACAGAGTATGAAGTACTATACCATTAAATAGGTAGGAAGTGGGCTCGCATAGAGGAACGAATTCACCTTTGGAGTCCATGATGACATGGCATAAGTTGGAGACACTTAACGTGGTAATGAACATAGGTCGGGCTACATCAGCTCCCCCTTCAAATAGAGTCGTCCTCAACACTACATTCTCATCACAAATTAGAAGTGGTCGAGAGACATTCTTGATCCTGGGGTTCACCATATAGTTGTCCTCGGGAAGATTGACTTGACAACACTTCAATGTTCCTTCACCTACCATGAAACCTAAGATCACAACAAAAGTGAAGCAACACTCAAAGAGTAGCCAATTCATGAAGATTATAGCATGAGTCCTCAAGTAGAAGGAAGTCACCTTATGATGTAGAGATAGCTGATTGAAGGGCAGCCCTAGGTAACTCTCTTCGATTCGTCTTGTCAAATCTTGATTGGTACAGGTTGATGTGTATGCATTCATACCTTCACACAACAAAGACCAAACAAAATATGTTCGTGCGTGATAGAGGAGCATGTCAGTTGTGGCATGTCCATTCTTGTTCACAACACTAGTAGCACAACTCAAGTATCGCAAATGAAATGCGTATGCAAGGTCAAAGTGCATGGAAATTGTTTGAACATCATCCAAATGTGGGAACTCGAAAACTCCATATAACGTATTAGTGTGGCACTCAAAGCAATTGACTAAAATATTGATCAACATCTTTGATGCAAAGCTAGGAGAATTCAGCAAAAACACACGGGGAAGGATATCCGAAACAACATCATTATGTGTACAAACCAACTATTGGAAAGAGAAATTGTTTGACATGTTGGATGTCACACACAAATCATCATAAGCAAAGATCATGGGCATTGGAGTATCACAAGCGAAAGCAAAATTAACAAGTGTGCAAACAAACCATTTGAAAGAAAAAGTGGTCCTGATGCCCTAAGGGCTTATCTGGAGGCGTATTCGGGCAATGCCCAAGTCTGACCCCCATTAGAGGGGGCATGAGTATCAGTTCGTGCTCTACTCTTTTTGTAATATATATCGTGCATTTAAGGAATCCTAGAGCAACTCCTTATCTATTTGGACATGGGTTGGTGTTCAAGTTCATGAATGGACACCATGAGCTCTTTCCATTCTGTATGTAAGTTTGTTTCTCCATTATGAGTTTGCCACTACTATTTGGTGACATTGGAAAAACCCACAACACCCTAAACTATAGAAAACCAAGGTTGCTTTGAAATTAAAATTATGACAGTGCCACTAGTCGATTCATAAAATGTAGATTAGTCCTAGATTGTTTCTTCCTTGAAATTATGACTATGCTACTGGTTGATTAAGTTAATAATGGAAACTAACTACCTTGTCCTGGTGAACTCAACAAACCATATATTTTGTTGTAGGGAAAGAGGTGAAAGCTCAACCCAGACTTGGCGACCTAGCTAAATGACAAGATAGCCATCCAAACGGAGAAGCTGGCCTTTGACCACCTACGCGTTGAAGTCGCGATGCTTTTTGACAAGTGCCACAATCTGAAGGTGGAAAACATCGGTTGGGCGATACTTCACAAGAAAGGTCGCACCTATGCTAGTAAGCACACGAAGGTCATGAAGGGGCTCATGGAGGAAAATCGTAAGCTTACAGACCAACTTCTCGAATCCTAGAGGGAGCGCTTGAACCTACAGGAGGTGCATGTCCAAGTACTGAGGGAGCATGCAAAGACCAAAACAGACCTGATCGAACGTACCCTCGTACTGGAGGATCTTAGCAATGAAAACAAGCAGCTCCGGGCCAGGCTCGCTTGAACCCAACATATATCTATTTAGTACTGATCTACCTGTTTTATCTTCTGTAGTGGTGATTTTTTAAATTTGAACTTAACTCTATGCACAATATGTGTTTGTATGATATTAATTTGCACAAGGATTGAGTTTGGCTTAGTTAAGTTAGCGCAATTGCATGACTTACAATTAACTAGTTTCAGGCATTGACACGACATAAATTATTCATCTATAATTTCCTTTATCCTCTGTAGTCTGTCCTTGTTCACATCGCGCGCCTTCTTCAGTTCCTTCAACAGATCCGCAATGTAGTACTCTAGCTCCTTCTTTTCTTCTCTGAGCTGATCCCTCTCCTTTTCTTTCTTATAAATTGGCAACCTATGACTATCCTAAAGCTTTTGTGCAGTTCCCACAACCAATCTCCCATTGATTGTGTCACTTAGTTTTGACGGGAAATTATTGATTTCTTGTTCCAGCTCCTTATTTCCTACCGAGAGCTTGTAATTTTTCCATCTGCATCACAAGCATTAGTAAATCTCCCCGACCTTTCCAACTCATACATCTCCCATAACCAGGCCAAACATTTCTTATGTACATCCGGCCACTCAAGATCCACCCACTCTACTACTTTACACATCGGGCCAACCTAAAAAAAACACTATCGTATTATGAACATAACACGATACATTTTTAATCATGTCACCATTGCACATAATGTTAAAAACCTAATTTGCACAACTCAAAAACCTTCTCCTAGTGTTACGACCTTCAAATGCAACATATCTCCTCAATTTCAGCCCATGGTCACATGGTACTTCTCCATCGAGATTTAGGCCCTCTCATTCGGGTCGCAGATTGTCCGCTGTACCTATAAGGAAACACAAAGCTAGAATTGAACCCGACTGCATGCACAAATGGAGCTCAGATCAAGGGAATTACCAATTTCTAACCCTTGTTGAGAAAACAGAGGAACTCACATCGGAGAAGGAAGACTCGAGGTCAGAGAGAAGGATGTCGATGCTCGGCTAGTCATCATCGTCGTTCCAGGATGGCATGCGAATGCATTGGTGATGGTGAGGAGAGAGATAGAGAGTTAGAGAGAGAGAGGTGGCAAGTGATTGAGAGGGAACGCAAGAGTGGGGAAATTGAAGTGTGTCACGGCTGCAACATTGACTAAATTAGCATGTTATAATAGTGTATCATATGGAAAAGGTGTCCGATCTTTCGATGAAATGGTTATAAGTCGATTTGGGTGGAGTTCGGGATTGACGATTCGACTGCACGTGCAACCACGAGTGCCAATGGAATCGCTAGGCCAATCTCCTAGAGGTCACCGATCTTGTAGAAGCACGATCAGCCTGACCAACGAGGGTCTTAATTCCTACCTGAAATCGAGAACAAGTAAGAACTAATATTGCAATCAAGATATTGCGGATTAAGACAAAAGCTTTATTGAAAAGGTGGGATTCTGAATAGGTGTGAAGTACATGAGGTCTCTACGACACTCAAGCCATGGTGAAGTTGCAATTATTTCTAAGTTTTAGTCTAAACAAAAATCTGAGTCTAAAGTGACGGCTATGGGGGGTATTTAAGGAGAAAAAGGTGGGGTTTTGCCCAGCCATAGGTATGGTGGTCGAATCCAACCCTAAAAGGACTTTCCCCTCAAATACGGACTCTAAAAAGTGGCTATTAAGAATCCTGCAGAAATAACATGGGCCTGGCCAAAAATAAAGGTGACGCAGCACCAAAATAGGCTATGGATGAATCTAGGAAGTAATATTCTTGAATATTTGGTCCAAGCCTTCAATCTTCATTATGGTGGCTTCAAAGTTCTGAAATCTCCACTTGCGGCGTCCTTTTCAATGCTCACATGCTTGCTGCCATCTCCATGCATGATCATGCTCCAATGCTTGTCCCTCTCGTCCATGCTAGGTCCATCATTCCTAAGAGTAACAAACACATCTGATTTAGGCAGCATCATATTCTCATGTATATGAGGAATAGTTCCAAGAAACAAAAGTACCTGATAGTTAAGTTGCTTGGCACACGCTCGAGTGATAAGACCTTGTATTTGTGTAGTTGTAGGTACAACGGTTGTACCAATAGATGGGATGTCCACATCATGCTCCCCTTCTTGAATTGAAGTCGTCCTCGACACAATCTCATCATCCTCACCGAAGTAAGGCTTTAAATCTGCAATCTTAAATGTGGGACTAACCATACCAAAATCTGTAGGTAGCTCAAGTTTATATCGATTAGCATTTATTTTCTCTAACACCTTAAAAGGATCAACAACTTGTGGCATTAACTTAGTCTTGCGCAAATCAGGAAAACAATCTTTGCGCAAATGCAACCAAACAAGATCATCAATATCAAACACAACATGCTTTCTCCCTCTATCCCTAGCAAGTTTATACTTATCTTTCATGCGTCCTATGTTGTATTTAGGAGTCTCATGTAATTTCAATATCATTTCAGCATGTTGTGTAGCATCCAAATTATTTTGCACCGAAGAGGGTAATGGCAATAAGTCAATAGGTGTAGGAGGAACAAAACCATACAAAATCTCAAATGGGCAAATCTTTGTGGTAGAATGCAGCAAACGATTATAAATTCAATATGAGGTAAACACTCTTCCCACAATTTTGAAGTTCTTTAAAATATCCTGCAACATAGTAGACAAAGTTCTATTGACTACTTTAGTTTGTATATCAGTTTGGGGATGACATGAAGTACTAAACAACAATTTTGTCCCCAACTTAGCCCATAAACATCTCCAAAAGTGGCTAAGAAATTTAGTATCACGATCAGAAACAATAGTATTTGACACACCATGTAAACGAACAATTTCACGCAAGAACAAATCAGCAATATGTGAAGCATCATCGGTATTGTGACACAGAATATAGTGTGACATCTTAGAAAACCGATCCACAACAACAAAAATACTATCCCTCCCCTTCTGCATACGAGGCAATCCCATAACAAAGTCCATAGAAATATCCTCCCAAGGGCCACTAGGAATAGGAAGAGGCATATATAAACCGTGTGGATTAAGGCGAGACTTATCTTTTTGACAAGTAGTGCAGCGTGCCATGAATCTCTCAACATCTCGACGCATGCGTGGCCAAAAGAAGTGTGGAGCAAGAACATCCTCCTTATTTACACCAAAGCGACTCATCAGTCCTCCTCCAAGCGCCTCCTGTAAAAACAAAAGACGAACGCAACTATCTGGGATGCACAGTTTGTTAGCGCGGAACACAAATCCATAATTGGGGACGAATTTTTTCCATGTTCTACCATCTCTACAGTTACACAACACATCGTTAAATTCAACATCATGCACATATTGTTCCTTAATAGTTTCTAATCCAAATATTTTGATGTCAAGTTGAGATAACAAAGTATAACAGCGCAACAAAGCATCAGCAATAACATTATCTTTACCCTTTTTGTGTTTGATAACATAAGGAAAAGACTCAATAAATTCAACCCACTTTGCATGGCGACGATTCAGCTTAGCTTGACTACGAATATGCTTCAAAGATTCATGGTCAAAATGTATAAAAAATTCTTTAGGCCATAAATAACGTTGCCAAATTTCCAATGTTCAAATTAGCGCATATAATTCTTTATCATAAGTACAATAGTTTAGATTAGCCCCACTCAATTTCTCACTAAAATATGCAACATGTTTGCCCTCTTGTAATAACACACCTCCCAATCCAATTCCACTAGCATCACATTCAAGCTCAAAAGTCTAAGAAAAATCAGGAAGTTGGAGTAATGGAGCATGTGTTAACTTATCTTTCAATATCATGAAGGCTTGTTGTTGTGCATTGCCCCAAACAAAGGGCACATACTTCTTTGTAAGCTCATTCAGCGGCACAACAATTGATCCAAAATCTTTGACAAAACGCCTATAAAAATCAGCCAGGCCAAGAAAACTCCTCACTTGTGTGATCGTCTTGGGCTGCGGCCAATTCTCAATTGCTTTAATCTTGGCTGAATCCACTTTATACCCTGTGATGTAACAACATAGCCAAGAAACGCAACTTGATCGGTGTAAAAGGTGCACTTCTCAAGATTACTAAACAAATGTGCATCACGTAAAGCATTGAAAACAACACGCAAATGTTCCTACTGATCCTCTAAAGATTTGCTATAAATTAGGATATCATCAAAGTAGTCTACCACAAAACGTCCAATTAAAGCACGTAAAACTTCATTCATTATTCTCATGAATGTTCTGGGTGCATAAGTTAACCCAAACGGCATTATTAACCACTCATATAAACCATACTTAGTTTGAAATGCTTTTTTCCATTCATCTCCCAATTTCATACGAATCTGGTGGTAACCACTATGCAAATCAACTTTAGAAAACATGGTAGAGCCGCTCAATTCATCAAGCATATCATCTAAGTGTGGAATAGGATGACGGTAACGAATAGTAATATTATTGATAGCTCTACAATCAGTACACATGCACAAAGAACCATCTTTCATAGGTACCAAAATAATAGGAACAACATAAGGGCTAAGGGACTCAGGAATGTGATCTCTGTCAAGTAGTTCTTGAATTTGGCATTGTATATCCTTTGTCTCCTCATGATTGGTTCTATATGGCGCATGGTTGGGAAATGTGGCACCAGCAATGAAATCAATTTGGTGCTCAATTCCTCTAATAGGAGGTAATCTTGGTGGCATCTCAGGTGGAAAAGCGTCCTCATATTCCTGCAAAAGGTTAGCAACAGTAGGTGGCAAAGAAGGAGGCATATCCTCGAATGAAAAAAAACCTCTGTGCAAACAATTGCATAACATTGAGTATTATTCACATCTAGTTCAGCAATATCAATTTTATTTGCAAGCATACATGGACCCTTCAAACGAATTTCAGTAGCATGTTTAGAATCAGATTTAGTGGTCTTTGGTGGTACAAACTCTTCAGGAACAATTTGATTCTCACTTCTGTGTCTCACCTCAGTTTTAGCTCTACTAGCTCTAGCAAGATCATCATTAAAATTTCTTCATGAGTCATGGGTTTGAGACCAATTTTATTCCCATCATGCATAAGAGAATAGTGATTAGTTTTACCATTATGAACATATTCTCTATCAAATTGCCAAGGTATACCAAGTAACAAAGAACAAGCTTGCATGGGCACAACATCACAATCAACAAAATCAGAATATGTACCAGTAGTAAAATGCACGCGTACCATTCTTGTTACCTTGATCTTGTGAGAACTCTCAAACCATTGGATGTAATATAAATGTGTGTGTTGTCTTGTTGGGAGAGCAAGCTTCTCTACCATGTCAACACTAGCTAGATTATTACAAGTACCTCCATTGATAATGATCCATGTAGCTCTTTCCTTGACAACGCCTCGTGTTTCGAACAAGTTGTGGCATTGATCATGCTCAGCTTTGCTCAATTACACACTAAACACATGTTGTGCAACTAAGATCTTGTATTGATAAGTATTTTCCGCTCCAATTAATTCGGCCTCTTCTTTAGAATCAAAATTATCCCCATCATGTGCAGCAATAAGAACTGATGTATCTTCCTCAAAATCACTTGCTGAATCGTATTCACCATCATCGTGCACCATAATAACATGTTGTGTTGTGCACATCCGCTTAATATGACCATATCCCCAGCATTTGCAGCATTGTATATCCTTCGTCTTACTTGTGGAGGCCACATAAGAAGAACTACGAGCAGGGCCATTGGATGATGGCGGTGGAGCAGCCGAAGGCGTTCTTGATGAAGGCGTGGTCCCTTTGGACGTGGTGGGTGCTGATGGCATACCATGTGAAGAAGGCACTGATTGTCGGGACGTCCATGACGATGTATGACCTACAAAATTGTTAGGACATCTCCATGGTGGTTGACGTTCTCGCACTTCATGTTCATCTTTGTAAGCAAGATGAAACAAACGACTAATGGTACGATCTTCCTTATACTCTAAGATGTTTTGAATCTCCTTATTTAAACCAAGAAATAAACGAGCCATCATTTGTTCCGTATTTTCAACAATACCATCACGAACCATCCTAGTTTGTAATTTCTAATAATATTCTTCTATAGAATTTTTTCCTTGTTCTAAATGATTCATTTTCTTTAGTAAATCCCATTGATAAGTTGGTGGTACAAAACAAACTCACATAGAAGTTTTTAAAGCAGTCTAAATATTAGGAATATTAGCATGATTGACGCGACAATATTCAGACCACCAAAGTGAAGTCTGTAAACTCGCAAGTAGCAGCACTAACACAGATATTCTCTAGACATCTTAAATATGCAAAACATTGATCTACTTCCAATTCCCATTTAAGATATGCATCAGGATTATATCTACCCTCAAAAGGTGAATATTTAGCATAAGCTTAGAAACATGATCATCATTATGTACCGGTGGTCAAGGATTGTGGTAGTAATGCCCAGGACGGCTAGCAGGTTCCTCGAAAAACTCTTCGAACTCATCCTCACCTTCATCCTCATTGTCACCATCCTCTTCATATCCCACAAAAGCGTCAGTATGGTAGCAGCAGCAGTTGTTGGTGTACCAGCTTCAACAATTGGTGCGGCAGCTTCGGGCATTGGTGCCTAAGGTGGTGCAGCTATAGCAGGAGCAGACAGACACGCAGTGGTGTCCCGCGAGTGGCACTCATCACGCAAGTCCCACATGGGCAGGTAGACATCACTAAGGACGTCGTGCAGCCGCAGGCACGGGTGCAGGTAACCTGGTGAGGATCTCCTAAAACTTGGCATCGAGCTTATCAGTAAAGGATTTCTCTAGTCCTTATATCTTGTCAATGGTTTCATTAAGCATGAGGTCAACATTCTCTAGTCTTGAATCAACATATTGCGCATGTCCTACCAATATCTTGGTGAAGTGAGCATGCATATCTTCATTCGTCATGTTCGTCGGTTCAAGAGGTATATCTGCCACGGTTAGTCTTTAAAAGCACATGTGTATATGCCTACAAGTATAGAAATATGGTGGAAACACGCGTTATCCGTCAAGCAATATAAAAATCTCTTACAAGTTCTTACCAAATAGTAGGAAAAGGTGATGTGCAACCGCAAAGATCAGTGGTCCTAGAGATTGAACCGAGTGATTACCAGGGATCAACACAACGCACGTGGAGATCTGTGGAGCTCTGGGAAGGCTTAGAAAAGGGGTTAGAAATTATCAAAACAGCAACACAATGTTGAAAAGATGCTCAATGATAGTACCGTGCTAGTCCTAGGCTAGACCGTACTAGAGACATGAGCCTGGAGCACTAATGATGTCACGACGGGGCGCAACAAGCAATGGTATGATGATATAGTACCCTGAAAAGCGAACCGAGATGTCCAAAATCACTATGATGGCGAGTGTCTAGAACTGATCTACAAGGTCTAAAAACAGGATATCCCCAAAAAAATTTGTCGAAAATTTTCTACCGTGCTCTGGAAAGCGCGCAGGAGCCAAAAACATGTCACTATTACGGCCGATGGAGAAAAGTGATTCCCAAGGCCGAAAACCAGTGTAGCCAGAAAAAAGTTTTGGAGGCGTTTCCAGACTTGCGGCCGAAACTTAAACTCCTTCTTGTGGACTTGCGGCCGAAACATAAACTCACGGAATTAGATTACAACATGGAATTAATATGGAAGGAAACAAAACTAACAGGGAAATAATAACTCTTCTCGGACTCGTGCCACGGCAGGAAACTAATCGGATCTTTGTCGCGGTAGGAAGCTAGTGGCGGAGTCTACGGTTTATGGTGGCATGGTATATGGCGGCGGAATATGGTGGTGGATGTATGGCAATGGTGATGATCGGCGATCATGGCAGTCGTGACTAATGTGACCTGAATTCGAAAATCTAAGGGGAGAGACGCTAAGACCAGCAACTCGATGCGACGATGCAGACACAAATTAAACAATGCAAAAATTGAAATGATAATGCAAGGCGGAGATTTGTAATGGGATAGATCTAACTCTAATTGTATTTTTCACTTTTTCGTGGGTTATCAGAAAAGCAGATCTACACTAGGAAAAACTATAAAATCTCACCGAGCAGCCTGAAATCTGATACCACTTGATAGGGAAAAGGTGTCCGGTCTTTCGATGAGATGGTGATAAGTCGACTTGGGTGGAGTTCGGGCTTGACGATCCGACTACACGTGCGAGCACGAGCGCCAATGCAATCGCTAGGCCAATCTCCTGGAGGTTACCGATCTTGCAGAAGCACGATCAGCCTACCAGCGAGGGTCTTAATTTCTACCTAAAATCGAGAACAAGTAAGAACTAATATTGCAATCAAGATATTGTGAATTAAGATGAAAGCTTTATTGAAAAGGTGGGATTCTAAATAGGTGCGAAGTATAGGAGGTCTCTGTGGCACTCAAGCCTTGGCGAGGTTGCAATGATGCCTAACTTTTAGTCTAAACAAAAATCTGAGTCTAAAGTGATGATTATGGGGTGTATTAAAGGCGGAAAAGGTGGTGTTTCGGCCAGCCATAGGTATGGTGGCTGAATCCAACCCTAAAAGGCCTTTTCCCCTCAAATACGGACTCTAAAAACTGGCTATTAAGAATCATGTGAAAATAACATGTGCTTTGCCCAAAATAAAGGTGACGCCACACCAAAATATGCTATGGACGAATCTAGGAAGTAATATTCTTGAATATCAAGTCCAAGCCTTCAATTTTCATTATGGTGGCTTCAAAGTTCTGAAATCTCCATTTGTGGCGTCCTCTTCAATACTCAGATGCTTGCTGCCATCTCCATGCATGATCATGCTCCAATGTTTGTCCCTCTTGTCAATGCTAGGTCCATCATTCCTAAGAGTAACAAACACATCTGATTTAGGCAGCATCATATTCTCATGTATATGAGGAATAGTTCCAAGAAACATAAGTACCTGATAGTTAAGTTGCTCGGCACGCGCTCGAGTGATAGGACCTTGTATTTGTGTAGTTGTAGGTACAACGGTTGTATCAATAGATGAGGTGAGCACATCGGTGTAATACCCCATTTTTCTATCTATCTGGCAGTGCTACCAAGTAACTTAAGTTTCTACAAAAAACAACCGACAATTAAACAATTTCGGCAGCACCCCATTTGTTTCGACGGACATCCACAACATGCATAAGAAAATATAAGGGATATAGACAGTAACGACCATAAAGAAAAACATCCATGCAGTTCATATAGTGCATAATCATTCCATGACACAAATACTAAAGCTAGAGCGACCAAAGGCTCACAAAAACATGCAACCGACCCCATGGGTTGTGGTGACGTAATTATGGTAAACTAAGAAATATGTGTGGTAGATGTTCTATGAGATGCAAAATTGATGTGTGCGCCAAAGTGGTGGCGAACTACTCTCTGGCATGCATGTCATTACGCTGAGTACCTAAAATCCAAATAAAAAGCAAAGAAAATGCAAGAGTGAGTAAAAATCTTCGCTTTCTATCTATCTGATAGTGCTACCAAGCAACTTAAGTTTCTACGAAAAACAACCAACAATTATCAATTTTGGTAGCACCTCCTTTGTTTTGACGGACATCCACGACATGCATAACAAAATGTAAGAGATATAGACTGTAACGACCATAAAGACAAACATCCACGTAGTTCATGTAGTGCGTAATAATTCCATGACACGAATACTAAAGCTAGAGTGACCAAAGGCTCACAAAAACATGCAACCGACCCCATGGGTTGTGACAAAGTAATTATGGTAAATTAAGAAATATGTGTGTTAGATGTTCTATGAGATGTAGAATTGATGTGTGCGCCAAAGTGGTGGTGAACTACTCCCTCCCATGCATGCCACTAGGTTGAGTACCTGAAATCCAAATAAAAATCATAGAAAACGCAAGAGTGAGTAAAAATATACACAGCAAGTACAAGTTTAGAACCGAATCAAGAACAACAAAATCCAATACTCATTCTGATGGATAACCAAAAAACACTGTTACAGATTTTATATTTTACAATATGAGCATCCCGAAATATTCACTGTTAACTTCCTCACTGACCTCGCGGAATAGTTAACCAAGTGAATTGTCACTGACCTAGCTCAATCTCACTAGAGTAGTTACATAATATTTTAAATCACTGTCCTGTCCAGAATAGTTATTTGTAACTTATTCACCGCTCTCGCTTAAAATAAACTTTTCGACAACATCTCTAGACTTGAAAACCAAATGAAAAACCAACATCACAGAACCAACAATCAATATGGCAAGCATAACACAAAGCCTCATCATACACTTGCCTTAGAACATATGTTCAAGCGGAAGAACCACTCCAGGCATCCCCAATTCTGAAACCTGTAGATAAAACAGTTTTAGAAACTGCTCTCAGAGAAAATGGCCTAACCTATAACACATAATCATTAGTTCTATTCTATCATAGAGATGGAACCACCTAAACCCATCGGGGGTAATTATGATCGATTTATTTCTCTAACGTCCAACAACTACCAAATAATCCTCCATGTGTCAAGTTACAAAGGAGCAGTGTAACTTGTACAAATCTGAACCATTTAGTAGCCAAATGTTATTTCAGCAGAACACATATACTACCAGCCAAACATCCAATATAGCTAGTTGATCAGTACCAACTACTGATCTAAACCAAAATCTGTAGCACAAAATGTGAATAAGTATGGTCACTACAAGAAAACTTGGCTTTTACAACGGAGGATTTTCGTGGTTGAAGGCCCATTTTTCGTGGCTAAAAATTCTTCTACGACGGATGCCCTTCGTGGTAAAAGCCCCATCACAAAAGAATCCACAATGGTTTTTTCTGCCCGTGGCGGATCGCACCCTTCAGCCATGAAAACTTGTTCCATCGTAGATCTATTCGCCAACTGCGTTGACTGCTGACGTCATGCAAACTACCACGTGGCAGCCGCCGTTAGCAGCCGGTTATCGCTGTTAACAGTCATAGAAACCATGGCAGAAGCCAGGCCCAGCCAAGGCCTGCTAAATAATAACTGGCCAGCCCATTAGGAGAGCCCAATAAGAAGATTGCTTGTTACTATTTTGTGTTGCACTGTTTGAAATGGGCCCAAAGTTGCAGCCAGCAGCAGCCCGTGAACTTTCAGGCCCGATTCTGTTTCAGCCTAAAGAAGGCCCATGTTAGTCTAACACTCTGCGGCCCATTAGCAGCCTGTGCGAAGTCGCTCCTATACATTTAAGGCCTGCGGGCATCGCATCAGTGTTTAACACAGCCCATCGTGGGGCCCCTACTGACGACCCTTCTCTGAGATGGCATGTTATTGTTCTGGCATGTTACTGTTTTGGCCTTTCACTGTTCCGGGATTTAGCTGTTCAGGCCCACAAGCGGCCCTTTATTGTTCTAGTCTGGTAAATGTGTCGGCCTGTTACTACCCTCGCCTAGAAATTTCTCGGGCCGTTACTGTTCTGGCTTGTCACTATTCTGGCCTTTCACTATTGTGGCCCTTTACTATTGAGGCTGGCTACTGTCTTGGCCTGTTACTGTTCTAGGATTTTACTGTTTCTTGCTTGTTACTATGATGGGCTGTTTCTGTTACGACCTGCTACTATTATGACCTTCTACTATCAAGGTCTATTACTGTTATGTCTTGTTACTGTTATGACCTATTACTCTTACGGCCTGTTACTGTTACGTCATGTTGCTGTTACGTCTAGTTACCACTTGTGGGTCGGCCCGTTATGTTTACGACCTTTTACAGTTTCAGCCTTTCTGAAGCCCATGACAATATCATAAAACGTCTATAATAATCCAGCATTTTTTACTGTTCATCATCGGCCGAACACACGACGGGCCAATAACAAAGCACGGTATTGTTCCCTAATCGACCTACCTGGCGTAGTTACCGAAATGACTACCGCAATGTGTGGACGACATCAACTAAATGCCTACATGGCCTACGCGAGTTATCTAGATATTACATCAGCTGCAAACTTCTTAGAATTATTACATATTATCAACTCAAGGTAAAGTAAAATTGGCATTTCAGTTGACAATCAAGTTGATAGTAGAGTCCTCAATTTGTTTTCTCAATTGATCACCTACATCTTCCTTTGAGTGTGACATCTTTATTGGAGGAGACATGATCTTGTAGCCCCCTCTTTGGTGGCGATAGCAATAATTGCACCCTGAAACTAAGTAATAGCAAGTTAATACATCAAACAAGACAAACTACTCATTTGACTGATATGACTGGAGCTATGACCTGGAGTTTACAACTGGTCAATGGTTCAATTATTAACCAACACGTTAAACAAACAGGACAAGCAAGCATGCATTAAACAAGTGTGCCTACCGTGAAATGAGCAATCAAAAAATGTGTGTATGTGGCTTAGAATTTCAGCAAAAGTAAACTAGCCAGGTCATTTCAACAAATATATATGGAAGCAGGTCTATACCCTCAAATGCAAGAGACGTTGGGTGACTCAGAATTTTCACTGAGCCACAAAATGGCATGCATTTACTGTCATAGTGAAGAATGAACTAGATAGAAATTATAACCGTATCATAGGAGAGCTTGTAGAGTAGGAATGCAAACTACAAATGAACTATATATTGTAGAGGATAGTTATGTCATGTCTTAGGACGAACCAGACCCAGAACCAGATGCTAGATATAATGGTGTCGCTCGTGAACCTGTAGAACATGACAAACAAGCATTAGACAAGTGTGCCTAGAATGAAATGAGTAATCAAACAAAGTGTTTCTTGGAATTTCAGCTAATATAAACAAGCGGGGTCATTTCACCAAATATATATGGAAGGAGTGGCATCTCCTAGAATGCATAGAGTCATTGGGTGACTCGGAATTTGTGGTGAGCTATATAATGGCATGTAGTTATTTTCATAGCTAAGAATCAACCAGATAGAAATTATAATGGCATCACAAGAGAACTTCTAGAGCAGGAATGGAAACTACGAGTGAACTACATAGTAGAGCACAGTTATGCCGTTGTCAGGACGAACCAACACCAGATAAGGAATTAATGGCATCCCTTGTGAACCTGTAGAATAGGCTATGCAAACCAACATGTTCATTGTTACATTTTGAGCTATATGCAAGAAAAGGAAAATAGTTAGTGATGCAGCTTTTGGAGAACCAGATGGCAACAACAAAATTGTAATCGAAT
The DNA here is from genome assembly GCA_910589775.1 of Avena eriantha. NCBI lineage: Eukaryota > Viridiplantae > Streptophyta > Magnoliopsida > Poales > Poaceae > Avena > Avena eriantha. The sequence goes on along the minus strand of OU342741.1, from coordinate 252,392,495 downwards.
TAGTACGAAGAGTTTAAATGTCTACTATAGGATAGCAGAACGATGCCAAGGAGGAAATAATAGCAGGAACTGATCTTAGGATGAACCAGATAGATTCAGCAACTGTAGAGTAGGGAATCCACACTAATATTTCCTGCTGACTTCAGATTTTCCAAGAATTACACGGTACCTGGCAATTACTGTTGTATGGAGTAGCTAAGAACATGTGTATGAAAAAATAACAGACATGTCCATGACTTGAAATTTGTAGAGCAGCGTATGCAAACCAACATGTATAATAACCTTGTATGTAATAGCATGAAGAACAGGCATGCCAACTGACTTGTATGTATGAGCACGATGACAAAAATGCAGTTCACTGCGACAGGCTTGAACCTGCTATACTACTGACAAAACAAAAAGGGTTGCAGATTTGGTTAACGTTGGTCGGAGAGGCGTCGAAGCATCGTCAGTACCGTGCAGGTGACATACAGGTCACCGAGGGTGCTGCGGTTGCGGTTGCTGTTGGCGTCGGGGAAGCAGATCTTGGGCAGTCGATGACGGCTTGAGCGTGGTGGACGAGAGCATCACTGAGGTAGATCCAGTGTAGTGAACGACGACGGCCGAGCAGCTGGCCTAGAGCGGTGGACATTAAACTCCTTGAACTAGATCAGGTCTCGTGTACACCGGTGAAGCGGATCCAGTACGGTTGGGTAGCTTTCGGTGGCTGGGAAGCAGCGCTTGGCCGGTCGATGACGCCATCGGCATGGTGAACGACACCGCAACTCTGGTGTAGTGGCAGAGAGACCCGGTGAACCAGATCTGGTGGGTGAGCATCGGTGAAGCGCCTCTACGGTGGTGCACAAGACCGCAGCTCAAGCGGCTCTGGCCGCCGTGGAATTGCCGCCGGCCGGTGCGCAAGGTGGTCGTGGAGGTGAGGGCATGGGAGAGAGGGGGCTAGGATTTTTGGAAGGACCAGCGGGAAAATCTGGGCAAATCCGGGCAAAGGAGGTGAACATAAACATAAATTACGATTGTGCCCCGAAGCTTCGGACTTTAGCTTGACCATAGGGCGTCAGAACAATGGGTAGAATGGGAATTTGGAGTCAGAAGTTCTTAAAACCGAGGGATGGGAAATGCTTCAAGATCGGTGTGTGATTTTGCCGCTTGATTGAGATATTGAATTTGGTGACCGTCCATCTAATAATAATATAAAATTTGTACTTCCCCGGTGGGAAATTTTGCCTCAAATTTTTTGAAACTGAGGGGTGGGAAATGCTTCAAAGTCGGTGTATGGTTTAGCCGCTCGATTGAGATTTTGAATTTGACAAGCGCCCATCTGATAATAATACACAAATGGTACCCCTATGGGAGATTGTCAACACCCGGATTTTTAATCCCAAATGCCTGTTATGCCATACATCGCAATCCCAGGATTACCATTTTTGCGAGACATAAAAGATTGGATATCATAGTACATCATCCATTAGAAACCATAATAAGGTCTTACACAAATAAAGGATCTCATGATCCAGTCTTAATACAAACAAGTAGCGGAATAAATAGCATAGCGGTGGGCTCCATCTTCAGGGTCACAGGCAATGCTGACGATGGGAGATGATCCGAGTTGTCGTAACCGTCCTACTGTCCTCCTTCAGGGTAGTCCTCCTCATAGTCTGGCCACGGGAATAGCCAGGCACAAAAGCCATGACTACTCTTTATGTACCCGCAAACTATCACTAACAAGTAAGGTAGTTCTAGTAGGATGCTAAGTGCTAAGTTTATTTGTAAACTTATGTTTGAAACCAAAGCTGAGTTCAGAAACAAGGAAAGATAAAATAAAGTTTGAATCACCTAAGTGGGAGCTAGTTCTAATAGTCACAACTCTGTTGTGGTCAAGTCATGTCACAATTCATTTCATAAGTCATTTTGAAAACATCTGGCAACAGAACAGTATGACCACTCCAATTGTCCATAATCGTGGACGCGGCTATTCGAATAGTTTGACACTCTGCAGAGGTGGTACACTTTCACCACAAAATTTGAAACATCTGTCAGGGATAACCTTGAATCATCATACTTAGTATGCAGATAACCAAACATAACCTTTCATTTACACACTCTAGTATAAGCACCTCTCCTATGAGCTTGGCCTCCCAGCCACGGCCATCTGCCATCTTGGGCACTGCATAGGTGGACAACATTGAGAGGTAGCCTCAGCTCAAACCTCTCTCGCGAGGGAACTAATACTAATGCATATAAACTTCTGGCTAAGCCTTACCTGTAAAATCACGGGGAACAAAAACATTTATTTTTGAGTGCTGAAGTGTTTGCTTGTTGTTTGGATATGCTCATGCCTATGAATGTGTATTAGAGGATATACTCCTTACCTCAACACTAGTTGACAAAAGCTACTTTCCAAAACAGTCTTGGCTTCATTCCCATATTCTCAAATGTTCTGGCAATTTAGAACCTGAGCCAAGAAGCCCTTGCAAAGCAACTATTTTAGTAGCTTCTATTGATCAAACTACGGAGAGCTATAGAATACTATCTCCTTATGTTTCCAAGACAGAACCTTCTACTATTCTTATCTCTAGATCTAACAAAACCTTTTTATGAAGCATTTGAATTCTACTCTTGGTAGAGATACCAAAGACTCTCATATTATTCAACTCGAACCTATTCTAAACACCCATCCTTACCTCAAGCTAGGCTTGATGGTAACCCTAGTAGTAGTTGATTTGTTTGCAAGATGAGTTGCCTTGATCTGCTGTTTGAATTGATTGCTTAGAAGTAGTATGAGCTACTCTAGGAGCTCATCACTAGTATCAAGATGTCTCCAAATCATCCCACCCTAAGCAAGAATACAATCTAGATCTGATCCCTAGCTACTAAGTGATCATCTAAAACCCTTAACTAGATCAATTATGTAGTAATCCCTTCTAGAAGCTTCCAAGTAAATGAAGCCCAACATCAAGCATGGATCCCTTCTACTCAATATACTCTCCAATATCATCCACTTGATGATGCTTGGGTACTTTGCAACCCATCAAAATCAACCCACCAACATTCTAGACAAAAACCCTAAATCTGCCAAATTTGGCTGTCTAGAAATCTGTTTCCAACATCACCTTTTTGGGTGTCTCCCTTTCTCAACCTTTGTGCATTTTTGGAAATGCATCTGAAACCTCTTGTTAATCATCCTAAGAACTCCCAAGGCCCACTCTTTCCCTTTGCTAGATTATCCCCCTACCCACTTGTTCTTGATGGTTTTCCAGGCAAGAAAATAACTCTTCCTGCAAATCTTATCAACATGCCTACCTTGACAGAAGCTCACAGCACCACCCCCACCTCTATGGACCAACTCTTTGCATGGTTGTGTTCTACTCGTATAGGTCTATCATTAACTACTTCACTTGTTCCAAGTGGAACCTTGTGCTGCCTAAACTCACAAGGTTCTGAAGGCTAGTTGATAATCTGCTTTGGCAAGCTTATTTTGTTCAAAGTTTGAAACCCGGACTTGGTGAGCTCAAGCAGGATCAAGCTCAAACCCCTAGACCATTGCAATCTACAAAACTTGGTATATCCAACCGTCTACCCCATGCCCCAAGGGGAGATCTAAACTCCAAGATACAACCAAGATACAACTCCAAGATACAACCATCTATGGTATTCCATCAAAATCAACTTGGATTCTCCAATCCCAAGGTTGCAAATACTTGCTACACCTTGTATAAATCATCTACCTTGATCATCAAGATTTATCATATATTATCCCTAATTATTATGGCTCCAAATCTAATTAATTTCTTTAATAGTCAAAATCTCCAAAACTCCTCTCACAAAGGAAAGTTTGGTTTTTTCCAAAACACTTCACCAAATTTTGGCTCATGTAAATTCCACATATCATACCCTATCCTTCCATCTCAAAAATAAATATCTTTGAAGAGCTTTATCATTTCTTTTTGCCCATTTTCTTAAATGGTAGAAATGGAACAATATTGCTTTAAATACTTTTAAGCCTCAATAAATCTTGGAAAAATTCCCCTAAGTGTGTATTCACATTTGGGACCATCTCAAACTAAAAACCAACAAAGTCCAATGTAAAAATATCAAATGAGCTCCAATAATCCATTTCTGCAGTTTTTGAATAAATGGATTTAAATGGACTTTAAATCCTTAGAAAAATCCCAATTAATTCCTAGAGAGGAATCTCAACCCCCTCTATCTACCAACATCTTTAGTTTACCTTCCTAAACCAAAATTTGAGACTTCCATCATGATCTTCTACTTTTGCCAATCTTGTCTACTTCCCAGATGTTGATCAATATTAAGTCAAAACCCCTCAAAACTTCCACAGCAGGGCTCCACTACCACAGCACACCCCTCTGGTCGACCTGCACTGTAGCAACTACTATAGCAAGCATGTCCTCTAGTGCTTGGACACTAGTACTTAGACCCATATGAGTGGCTTGTTTTGCAAAAACCTCTACTCTCCTCACAACTGCGACCACTCTTCCTCCTCTGCCCTCAGCACAGACCAGGAAAGCCCTTTCCCTCAGCCCACAGTAATACTAGCCCTGGTTTCACCCCCTCACCCTTGCTCCATAGACCATGTCCACCATGAGCCTCCTCATTGCCTATAATTGGCCAGACGCCACCCCACTCCCTCCTGCTCCCTCATTCCTCCCACTCACACTCCACTTGCCTTCCCCGAGAGCTCCCAATCCATCCCTGCAGCTCCCTCTTTCCATGGAAGAAGGAGGATCTGCCCTCTGGGCCTCCACCTTCCCCCTCGATCTAAGCTCTCTCTTCCACTCCTCCCTACCCTCGTTCTCCTTCAGGGTGTCTACCCTCTTCCTAATATGCCTTCCTATGACCTCTGTTTTTTGCAGTATCACCGGAGGCCGACGCTCCAGCTCTCGGCCGAGCGGAGCAGCTCCTGCAAACCCGACGCTCCCGAGCCCCCATCCCTCTCTGCAGGCAGCAGCCCAGCACCCCACAGGACCACGCATCCCCTCCAGGACCTCCGCGACGACATGCATGCTTTCCCGCGGCCTCCCCAGCGAGCTCCAGCGAGCTCCGCTCGGACGTATTCACGCGAACCTTCTCCCTGCGCCGAGCCCAGCCCTGCCGCCCATCGCCGGAATCGCCGCCGTGCGCCACGTCGCCCCAGCTCCTCCCCGTCGCCCCTACGCCCTCTGGGAAGCCGCCCCTCTCCCCAGAACCACCACCTAGGGTTTCCGCCACCGTCGTCCGCGGATACACAAGGAAGACGACCGACGACCGTCGGTTCGCCCTTTTATCCAACGGCCCAAACACCTCGGTACCCCCTTCGCCCCCTCCTAGCCAATGACGGGAGGGCCCCGCCTGTCAGTCCTTTTGAATCCTGTCTCGCGCCGAGAGGCACCCGAGTGGGCCGATTTCCCACAGCACGGCCCAAAGCCCTTGCAGATCCAACCCACCACCCCTTCTCCTCTTTTTCTTTTAGTAGAACTATTAATTCCAGAAACTACCTGCTAGGATTTATATCCAAATAAAAATGGAAACCACCATATTAGGCCAAGACCTCAATTTCTGGTAGTTCTCTGATGTTTTCTTAAACATGCAGAACTAGTCCCTTGCCAAAATTAATCTTTATTATTGATTGGAAATTAAACCACTAGAATGTATCTTTTATACCAAATAATTTCCTCTGTGAGATAGACTTACTCATTTGAGTTGAAACAAGATGCTAATGAGAGGTATTGGACATACCTATCATCTAGCATAGGTCCTATGCCAAGGTAATCAGAAGGATGCCTTTGACAAAAATAGAAACTTTCTGCATTGGATAAATTCTCTAGGTCAAACCAAGTGTGGTATTGACCTAATTCCACCTCCCAGCATATCCTTGCGTTACTATTTATCAAATCCTAGCAGCTCGGAATTTATTGAGCTCTAGGTGAATTTTAGTGATTTAAATACTTCTTTAAGGGGTATTTCCACTAAATAAATCACTCCAAAAGTTTGGTAGCTCAAAAAAGCGTGAAGACAATTTCCACAAAAAGATATTATAAATTTCTACCAACTGCACTTGGAATCAACTCAAAGATCCTATAGATTTAATCTGGTGAAAAAGACAAGTTGGGTACAGAATTGCCTTTGGGAATTTCCTGAGGGCATTCTGGTAATTATTTTGGAGTTATTCCAACTCCCAATGAACCAGTACATGAAATCCTACCTAACCATCTAACGGAATAATTTTTGGAGCTCTAGAACTTCTCTGGTGAACTATTTCCTAAAACTAGAGTATTTAGCACTAGAATATTCATAAGTATTTCCAGAAAATTGATAAAATAGTGAAACCAACTTTGTTTGTTTCATTTTATCAACATCCACCTGTTGGTATCATGTTTGTACAATGGTACCATATAGAATATGGTCTTGTTCAAAAATCCATCTCTTAGGTAGTTTCTAGAATATATATCCTAAGGGATTTTCATCCCCTTCTCCAAGACCATCTCAACCTCCTAAATCCAATCCTCTCTAACACTACAGAACCTTAATTGGAGTTTATTCAATTGTTTGTTTGCCGTATGGTATTGGTGCTTGCATGCCTTGTGTTGATTGTGCCCTTGTTTGTTTGCATGTGATGTCTGGATGACGATAGTTGCGATGGAATCGGAGAGCAGAAGAAGTGGTATTTTTAATTGGAATTGGTATTTTAGGAGTATGTAAAGAAGAAGTCCAGAGAAATATTGCCATATTGATGATCATCAGGCAAGCCACCTTCTTGATCATAAGCCTTGTCCTACTATTTTACTTATGCATGCTTTATCAACTTTTTATCAAGATTGCATTGTTTTGCTATATGTGGATATATACATATATATATATGGTAGTGGTTTGGCCCCTCCAAACCATTACACTTTGGTACTACTAAGTACAACCCCCTTGGTGACACCTACTTGTCCCTAGTAGAATAGATGGTGCATACCCACCATGCCCCTTTGGAGACCCCGTTTTAGCCGAAGCAAAAACTAGCGGATGGGAAGACCCTGGAAAAAGTTTTACCAAATGTTTTATGATAAAACCTTGGTGAGGTGGGACCTCGCAAGAGATGTTGAAAAATAAGAAGGTTTTGTTTTACAAAAATGCTCGAGGAAAACCGGAGGAAAAAAGGTTTATGAAAACGCACCTGGTTCTTTGCAGCCTAGCTATAACAACTTAACCCTGTGCAACCACATTACTCTGGTATGGGACAGGGCTGGATTTTATGGTTGTCTATTCAGTTATGAGATGCCTCGCAACTACTACAGGGGATCGAGGATCCCTGGAGGGTGGGCCATCTCCGATAAAGGTGGGACCTGGAGAAGGAACGAAGGGTCGGCAGGCCTCCACGCGTTACTATGGGCCTCTCATTAAAAAGCGCACACTCTTGAGGAGTGGAAAAAAGCGCTCTGGTTTGTCCCCGCCCGACGTCCCGGTGTTGAGGGGATTAACACCCATAGGGTAGGCACTTATATTGGAGTGGGCAACCGGAGAGTCTTGATTGGATACTCTACCCACGATCGGTGAGGATTAGGGTAGTGTACCCGGATGGTGTGGGTAAAGTGTACAACCTCTGCAGAGTGTAAATCTATTCGAATAGCCATGTCCGCGGTTAAGGACGGGTTGGACAAACTTCTGTAGAGCGGTGCTGGTTTTGTTTTCAAAAAGGATTTCTAAAAAGAAATGGTTTTCGAGATGTTTTGACCATGGGATGGTCGGAAAGGATCCCTGTTTTGACCATGGGATGGTCAGAAAGGGATGGAAGGAGTTTGGTTGTGGGATGACCGGGAGAAGGAAACAAATGGGTGACCCAGTCCTAATGTTTTCCAAAACTTTTCAAAACGGTTTCCAAAATGGTTTACAAAAGTTTTCAACAAAGATATGTAGATGCTATATCTACAAGAGAAACTAATTTAGAAAAGAACCCCTCTTGGAGCCCTCCTACTACCATAGCCATAATGCATATCCTCTTGTTATTACTTTTAAGTTAAGGTGGTTTGCGAGTACATTCAATGTACTCACCGGCATTGTCCCTAGCTATTAACTTGGCCAGATATCAAGAAGAAGATGGCATTGGTGACTATGCGAGCTAGGACGTTATCCCAGTCAGTTGCCTGTAGGTTAAGGCATGGCTCGGGCTCGGCGCTTGATGAAGTCCGCTGCTGAATTTTGATGTAGCCATAACAGCATTCATGTAAGTCTGGTAATTCGGTATATTCTCGGATGATGTAATGATACTTGTCGGTTATGTGCCACGAATAACTGATCATGGGATCGTGGTTGTATGCATAATAGGGATTCTCGGAGGATTAATCCGGGGGGCCCACATTAGCCAATTCAGGTATTGTGGTTGTACGGTAAAATTGGAATGGTATCACATCCGAACCCAACCATCAGTTTTTATAAAAGGGGGCTAAGGCTCATGCCTCAACATTTTCATCATCATAAACCATTTGTGTTTCTCAACACATGTCAAAATATCTCAATATAATGACTTATCATTCCAAGATTTGCATAAGTCATTTTCACCAAGTATTCCCATCTAAAGTGATCAAGTTTTTGGTTTAGCTCTGAACTACTAAGTTAAGAGTGTTCACTAACGTGGGATGCTAAGATCAATCTCATGCCATAGAATGACACCTAAGTCTAACTAGATAGGCCAAGTTTTATACTCTTTATGCTATATATAAACCAAGTAAAGAACTTTGATAAAGTAAAGGAAAGTAAAGCTTGTAAGTAAAACTTGGGGTAGGTAGAAGTTAAAATGTATAACCAAAGCATGCCTAATGCATCTTTCTTAGGTTATCTTACTTAATTATAGCTTGCTAACAATAGCTTTCATTGTTAATGATGGCTTGCCTTAGTTGGTGTAGTTGTTGAAATTCTCTTCTTCTTCCTCGGGGTAGAACTCCTCCTCGAAGACTTGCTCGGTACTATCGTGTATAAATACATACGGAATACACAATCACCAAACAATACTTAACTAGTCTGTTTAGCACTCTAAGGCACACATTTGATGATCTAGTATCATCACAAACATCACAAGGTTTAATGAATTAGTTTATTTTATTTTATTTGAGAAAAGTAATTTCTACTCATTGAAATTAACTAAGATTTAATATTCTCCAATTAAAATATGGGATCATGTGGACACATGTCATCACCACATATTCTAATACATGGGAATGCGATTTAAATGTTGGATCACATTTTAATAAGTTTAAGTTTAATATTTAATGATTTAAAGTGACTAGAAATGCCTATATAGCATTATTTTGGTACTAGTCCAAAGTCACTGCTGCAAACCTTAATATTATTACCTATTCAGATAGGTATAGTAAAATGTGATTTTTGAGAGATGGAAACAACTCAAAAGCTATTATGGTTGATTTTAGAAAAATGTTTGAATGTGAAAACGCTTCTGTCTTGTTATTTTTGCTAGGAGATATCTCTAACTCGAATTGATTCAAATCCAACGGGCCTGGATAGAGATTTTTATTATCTTTCCACAAAAATTGGAATCATTCAATTTGGATTTGTAAAACTCCCTGAGTTGATTTTTAAACTAAAGGACATAAACTAGTTTACTTCTAAAAAGGAAAGGATTTATTTGAATCTACTAGGTTGTGCGGGAACACTAATGGGCCGGCCCAGTTTCACTCCACCGCACAGAGGACAGTTGACAAGGGGGGTCCCGCATGTCAGTGGCTCTTTAAACACGAAGCGGTACGGGGCAATGTGGACCGTAGGATTAGAACTAATATCTACGGCTGGGGCTTGTCGTCGACGATGGACAGGTCGCCGGCGAAGTGGAACCCTAGCGGCTCGGTGGGGGTGCAGTGGGGGCATACCAGGGCTCCAGCGAGTGCGGCGATGGGGGCGATCAAACGAGACGACGACGGCGGACTCAGGCGAGGTCGCGGCAGCTCTAGGGGTGGAAGAAATCGACGGGGACTTATCCTCCTCTGCTGTGGCTAACTTCGGTGCAATTCCGGCGACTGGCTGCTCGAGCAGCTCCAGCTATAGGTGGGTAATGATCAGTGGTGAGACGGGGGCTGAGTGGTGTGAAGAAATGGTGCTGGGGAAGGCTCCTTATATAGGCTCGATGAGGGGACCGAGAGGGAGACGGCGAGCTCGTCGGTGACGATGATACATGACGCTAGAGGCGTGGGCAAGGTAGGCAGACGGTGGGCAGTTCTCTAGCGGTCAGCTACGGCTTGATGGCGATGCTAGGGGTGGTGGCTAACGGTCGGGCGCGTATCGCGCTCTCAGCGGCATAGGCGGTGCTCGACGCGGTGGGCGGTGGCTACTGGCCGCGCGGTGGGAGAAGGGGTTGTCTGGGATTTGTCAAGTTGAAGTCATTTGAGTGGTTTTTGAAAAAGTGTGATCTAGATACATACAGTTGATTCCATTTTCAAATGTCATTTAAAATTAGAGTTTTAATGTTTTTGTAAGATCACAAGGTGGGCCTTGGTACATCTTTACTTGTACTATCAAGGGGTTCAAAGATCCATAATTGTTTCTGTTTGAATTTGAGTTCTAGGAACACTCAAAGTGGCCTAGTTGATTAAAATGGCAAAAGTGACCATTTCCTTCTATTAATTCTATTTGATTTCCTTTTCTTTGGATTTTGCTTGGGAATGATCTATATGATGTGGCATTCATCTTAGAATCATTTTACAACCATTAGAACAAACAAACATGGCAATTCGAAACAATTCCATATTAATGCAACACACATATGCATGCTTATTTATTTAAATGGGAAAATGTTTTTGTTAACCCTAAATTGGGTGATTTGGATCTTAATAACCTTGATTAAAGATTTGGGATGTTACAAACCTTCCCCCTTAACCAAATTCTTGTCCCGATATTTAAGAAAGAAAACTAGGAACTAAAGAGATCTAGGAACTCAGTCCTAATGTAATCTTCTCGCTCCCAAGTGGCTTCTCCTTCAGTATGGTTGCTCCATTGGATCTTGAGAAATTTGATACTCCGGGTCCTAGTGGTTCTATAAGCTTCCTCCAAGATACGGATGGGCACTTCACGGTACGTCTGATCCTTGTTGATATCAATGACTCGGTGATCGATGTTCTTGAAAACTTCGGTCTTCTCCGGCACTTCTAGGCATTTGGGAAGTAACAAGATATGGAACACATCATGGATGGCTGACATCTCCTATGGCAGTTCTAGTTGATATGATAATTCTCCTAGGCGATTCAGAATCTTGAAGGGTTAAATATATCTGGGGGCTAACTTTCCCTTTAGACTAAAATGTTGGGTTCCCTTCAATGGCAAAACCTTGAGATACACAAAATCTCCGACATTGAAAGTCAGGTCTCTCCTTCTCTTGTCATCATAACTCTTCTATCTGGATTGGGTGGTCTTGAGGTGCTCACGGACTTTGTGAACCTTCTCTTCGGCTTCTCATAGGATGTCGGGTCCAAAAATATGACTCTTTTCTACTTGCGACCAATTCAAAGGGGTACGACACTTTCTTCCATATAAAAACTCAAATGGGGCCATTTGCAGACTGGCTTGATAACTGTTATTGTATAAGAATTCTCTGAAAGGCAGGCAATCTTCCCATTTTGATCCATACTCTAACACACAAGCTCTCAACATATCCTCTAGGATTTGGTTGACTCTTTCAGTCTGTCCATCGGTTTGCGGGTGATAAGCTGTGCTGAAATTCAACTTGGTTCCCAATCCTTCTTGGACTTTCTGCCAAAATCTCAAGGTAAATCGGGTTCCTCGATCCGATACTATGGCCTTGGGGGTTCCATGCAAACTGACGATTCTGGCAATGTACAACTCTGCTAGCTTCGAACTCTGGTAGGTTTTCTTGACAGGTATAAAATGGGCTACCTTGGACAATCTATCAACGATGACCCAGATAGAGTCATTTCCCCTACTAGAAGTAGGCAAACCGGTGATAAAGTCCATTCCGACAAAATCACATTTCCATTCTGGAATATGCAATGGTTGCAACAGTCCTACGGGTCTCTGATGATCCGCTTTTGACACTCTAACAGATATCACACTTGGCGATGTAGCTTCCGAATTCTCTCTTCATCTTGTGCCACCAAAATTGTTCCTTCAAATCCTGATACATCTTCGTTCCTCCGGGGTGGATAGAATAAGGAGTATCATTAGCTTCTTGCATGATAACTCAGTTTCGAATCTGCTGGCACACAGATACATCCTTTGTACCACATAACTCCTTGTTCATCTTCGGTGAATCCAGGTACATTTCCTGTACCAATATGACGCTTGATTCCATCGATACTTACATTTCCCTTCTGGGCTTCCTTGATCTGACTGATCAAAGTGGGTTGAAGTTCAATGCTAGCTAAAAATCCTTTACTAACTAGCTCAGTTCTAAACTTCTCCAACTCCTCATGCAAACTTGGTTGCTTCTCCTTGATCATGGTGTTTAACCTACACGGCAATTTGCTAAGAGCATCCGCTACCACATTGGCTTTGCCAGGGTGATAGTGAATGTCAAGGTCATAATCCTTGATTAACTCTATCCATCTCCTTTGCCTCATATTCATCTCCTTCTTGGTGAAAATATACTTCAAGCTCTTGTGATCTGAGTAAATCTCACAGCGATTACCCATAAGTTAATGATGCCATGTCTTCAAGGCTAAAACGACAGCTTCTAACTCAAGATCATGGGTAGGGTAGTTCTGCTCATGCTGCTTCAGTTGTCGAGACAGATATGCGATGACTTTGCCTTCTTGCATCAATACACATCTGAGACCAATCTTGGATGCATCACAATACACATCAAACGGCTTCTTGATATCTGGCATGATCAATATTGGGGCTGAAATCAATCTCTTCTTGAGCTCTTGGAACCTTTCTTCACATTTGTCGGTCCATTCAAACTTCTTGCCCTTGTTCAACAATTGGTTCATGGGTCTTGCGATCCTCGAAAATCCTTCTACGAACTTGCGGTAATATCCCGCTAATCCAAGAAATGCACGGACTTGGGTTTGAGTGGTTGGGGCTTCCCATTCTTCGACATCTTTGATCTTGACGGGATCAACAGCGACTCCTCCTGCAGACACAATATGTCCAAGGAATCCTACTTCCTTCAGCCAAAACTCACATTTACTGAACTTGGCATACAACTACTGCTCTCTAAGGGTTTCAAGGATGATTCTCAGATGTTGCTCATGTTCTCCTTCTGACTTGGAGTAGATAAGGATATCGTCGATAAACACAATGACAAACTTATCTAGAAAATTTATAAAGATCTTATTCATGAGATTCATGAAATTAGCGGGGGCATTGGTTAATCCAAAAGACATGACCGTATACTCATATAATCCATATCTAGTGGCAAAGGCGGTCTTTGGAATATCCATTGCACGAATATTAACTTGGTGATAACCTGTCCTAAGATCGATCTTAGAGAACACTCTGGCACCAATCAACTGATCAAATAGGTCCTCTATCTTTGGCAAGGGGTACTTGTTTTTTATGGTGACGTCATTCAGCTTCATGTAATATGTGCACAAACGATTGCCTCAATCTTTGTTGTCGACGAACAATACGGGCGATCTCCATGGCGATGCGCTTGGTTGAATCAAGCCTGTTGCCAACATAGCATCTAGTTGCTTCTTCAACTCTACTAACTCTGATGGGTTCATGCTATAGGGTCTCTGAGCTATGGGGCCGGTTCCAGGGATTAGTTCAATAATGAACTCAATGTCCCTATCTGAGGGCATACCGGGCAATCCATCTGGGAATACGTCGGGGTATTCACAGACTACTCTAACATGGTCTATGGTGGGTAGGGCTAGACTCTTGTTGCACTTGAATTGACGGGGCAAGGTTTCAGATATATGCTCTACTGATACTCCAGAGCTACTGGTCATGGTGATGGCTTTCTTGGCACAGTCTATCAATACTTTATGCTTCGACATCCAATCCATTCCTAGTACTACTTCCAAACCTTTGGTTCCAAGTACAATTAGATTGGCATAAAAATCTATCCCATGTATTCTGATAGGCACAGCTTTGCAAATTTTTCTAGCTTTTGTAGTTGAACCAGGTATTTGAACTATGATGACATGCTTCAAGTTGGTTGGGTGAATCTTACTGGTGCATGCAAATTCTTCGGTGACAAATGAGTGCGATGCTCCAGAATCAAACAACACTCTTTCTAAAACTAAGTTGACAGAAAACATACCCAGCACTACATCAGGCGCTTCTTGGGCTTCTTCAGCATTCATGTGGAAGAGACGGCCGTTCGGTTGTGAGGGTTCCCTGGGGCGAATCTTCTTCCGGGCTGAACACGATGCTGCTGTTGAGCTAGGGCATTCACATTGACAGTGGCGGCAATCTTCTTGGGACACTCATTGGAGTAGTGACCCTTCACTCCACACTCAAAACAAGTGATCTAAGACATGTCTTTTGCTGCCACGGGCACAACATTGCTTCCAGTTCTGGGTGCAGTGTTGTTGTTGTTTTTGTTGTTGGACTTGGGCCGTGCACGAGTGAAATTGCTAGAGTTGCCGGGATGGTTGTTGTTGTTTCCTCTAGACTTCACATTTCCTCCGCTACGGTTGGGGTAGCTTGGGCGAGACATTGGGGGTCGATTGTTCCACGGAGCATATCCAACAGACGGGTTGGGATGGTACTTCTAGTAATTGTTGGATCCAGCTTGGTGCATCATCTGACGTTTGCAGTTGTCGTTCGCTTGATTGATCTTCCCTTCCATCTGAATGGCAGAGTCGACTAGCTCTTCGAGATACTCGAAACGGATGTTGACGACTACCGTCTTCATCTCATCATGCAATCCGTTCAGGAATCTCTCCTTCTTCTTGGCCTCCATGTTGATATCATCAGGTGCATACCTGGCGAGGGACAAGAATTTGTCACGGTACTCCACTACAGTCATTCTGCCTTGCTTTAGCTCTCTAAATTTATCTCTCATTCTGGTGACTAGACCCTACGACACATGGGTGTGGCTGAACTTGACTTTGAAGGCTTCCCATGGCATCACTTGACCATGGTTCATTGTGCGGGTGCTGTTCCACCATGCTCTTGCATCTCCGGCCAGATAGTGGGTGGCAAACAAAACTTTCTAGTTGGCACCCACTCCATCAACTTCTAAGTTGTTTTCCATGGTCTGTAACCACTCATCAGCATCCAGCGGGTCTTAAGACTTGCTAAAGATTGGGGGATTGGTATTCTCGAAAGTTTTTGAGTTTGGATCCATGATGATCCTGATTTCCATGGCCTTGATTGTTATGAGCCATCTGGGCGATCTGCTGCAGGGTGGCTAGATTTGCTTGGCGCTCTGCCCTACTAGCTTCACGGTCTGCAATGAGCGTCTGCAGAATTTGCAGCATTGGGTCTTGCGATGAGCTGCTCCCTCCTTGGTTTCCACGAGTCATCTGAAGATTGAGATAGACAATGAGGTAAGAGTGAAAGTTCTAAGGTTCATGGTTTTGTTTTCAAAGCTAAAACTTTGAGTTTGACTCAGGTTTTGCAACTAACTTCCTTTCATTCATTCAAGCAAGTCACACGATACAAACACACACACACCACAACAAAAGGAAAACAAATGGTTTTAAGAACCATTCTGTAAGCTAAGATACAATGGATCGATACTTCTCACTCCTGCGATAGTGCTCTAGTGCATCTACTCATCATCAATGAAGTCGGAGTCATCATCATCGGTGTAGAAGTCCATGGCATCATCCTCCAGGTAGTCATCATCAATGCTGAGGTATGAGTCAATATCCCCTTGGATGTCGTCACCTTCCTCCTCTTCTTCTTTTGCTACAAGCTGAGCTTCTTGCTCCTTGATCATCTTCTCGAGGTCGGCCACCTTCTTGTGAAGACGGTCGATGGTGCGATCCTTCTTTGCGCATTAACGGCAAAGAGACTGACGATCCTTGACTAGTAGTGAGAAAGTCTGGGCCTTCTGGGCGCCAATGGCAAGGTTGTGGTTGGCAAACTCTCTAGCATTCTCCAATTCCTTCTGTCTATCGTACAGCAGGAAGTCGAGGTTCTCCACTTGACGCTTCAACTCTGGGTGACTTGGCATCTCTAGAGGCATTCCCATAGAATCACACCTTGCATAGTGGGCAAAGCGGGTTCCTTGGATCAAGTTGACATTCTGTGCACAAAGACGAGCGAGAGCTTCATGCATTGCCCTGGCTAATCCATCTAGCCAGTTGTTCTCTCTCACGGTGAACTAAATCCTCTCGGACATTGGTGCCTCTAACTTGCCTCGAAGATCAGCAACTACTAGCCATTGTAAGTCTCCTACTAGGGATCCATTGAGTTGGGCTCCAAGGAATTCCGGATGTGGGCGCTACAAGTACTCAGACAGTGCATCAAGATCCCTCTCGAAGATCAGTTGGCCGCCATTGCCCAAATGGTAGAACTTTTTGTACTGAACTTCCATCTATAAGAACTTAGGATGAGAAAGTTAGTGAAGTGATCAAGTGTGTCAAAATTTTATGTAGTAATGTAAGAATTTTTTAGGAACATGTATTTTCTTGAGAGAAAGAATCCCAAGGGTAAGAGCGGAAATAGGTTTTCATAAATACTCAGTTCTTTGTTTTGAAACTAAATTTTTGTTCGGACGTCCATTCTAACTAGGGTCTCCTATGGTCATGATGGCTCTGATACCAACTTGTCAACACCCGGATTTTTAATCCTAGATGCCTGTTATGCCATACATTGCAATCCCAGGATTACCATTTTTGCAAGACATAACAGATTGGATATCACAGTACATCATCCATTACAAACCATAATAAGGTCTTACACAAATAAATGATCTCATGATCCAGTCTTAATACAAACAAGTAGCGGAATAAATTGCGTAGCGGTGGGCTCCATCTTCAAGGTCACAGGCAATGCTGACGATGGGAGATGATCCTAGTTGTCGTAGCCGTCCTACTGTCCTCCTTTAGGGTACTCCTCCTCATAGTCTGGCCACGGGAATAGCCAGGGACAAAAGCCATGAGTACTCTTTAAGTACTCACAAACTATCACTAACAAGTAAGGTAGTTCTAGTAGGATGCTAAGTGCTAAGTTTATTTGTAGACTTAAGTTGAAACCTAAGCTGAGTTCAGAAACAAAGAAAGATAAAATAAAGTTTGAAATAACCTAAGTGGGAACTTAGTTGTCATAGTCAGAACTCTATTGTGGTCAAGTCATGTCACAATTCATTTCATAAGTCATTTTGAAAACATCTGAGAAAAGAACAGTATGGCCACTCCAACTGTCCATAACTGCAAATGCGGCTATTCAAATAGTTTGACACTCTGCAGAGGTGGTACACTTTCACCACAAAATTTGATACATCTATCAAGGATAACCCTGAATCATCATACTTAGTATGCAGATAATCAAACATAACCTTTCCTTTACACACTCTAGAATAAGCACCTCTCCTATGAGCTTGGCCTCCCAGCCATGGCCATCTGCCATCCTAGGCACTGCATAGGTGTACAACATTGAGAGGTAGCCTCAGCTCAAACCTCTCCCGCGAGGGAACTAATACTAATGCATATAAACTTCCGGCTAAGCCTTACCCAATTCAGGTATTGTGGTTGTACGGTAAAATTCGAATGGTATCGCATCCGAACCCAACCATCAGTTTCTATAAAAGGGGGCTAAGGCTCATGCCTCAACATTTTCATCATCATAAACTATTTAAGTTTCTCAACACATGTCAAAGCATCTCATTAGAATGACTCATCATTCCAAGGTTTTCATCAGTCATTTTCACCAAGTATTCCCATCTAAAGTGATCAAGTTTTTGGTTTAGCTCTAAACTACTAAGTTAAGAGTGTTCACTAATGTGGGATGCTAAGATGAATCTCATGCCATAGAATGGCATCTAAGTCTAACTAATAGGCCAAGTTTTATACTCTTTATGCTATCTATAAACTAAGTAAAGAACTATGATAAAGTAAAGGAAAGTAAAGCTTGTAAGTAAAACTTGGGGTAGGTATAAGTTAAAATGTATAACCAAAGCATGCCTAATGCATCTTTCTTAGGTTATATTTCTTAATTCTAGCTTGCTAACAATAGCTTGCATTTTTTAATGATGGCTTGCCTTGGTTGGTGCAGTGGTTGAAATTCTCTTCTTCTTCCTCGGGGTAGAACTCCTCCTCCTCGAAGACTTGCTCGGTACTATCGTCTATAAATACATACGAAATACACAATCACCAAACAATATTTAACTAGTCTATTTAGCACTCTAAATCACACATTTGATGATCTAGTATCATCACAAACATCACAAGGTTTAATGAATTAGTTTATTTTATTTTATTTGAGAAAAGTATTTTCTACTCATTGAAATTAACTAAGATTTAATATTCTCCAATTAAATTATAGGATCATGTGGACACATATAATCCCCACATATTCTAATACATGGGAATGTGATTTAAATGTTGGATCATAGTTTAATAAGTTCAAGTTTAATATATAATGATTTAAAGTGACTAGAAATACCTATATAGCATTATTTTGGTACTAGTCCAAAGTCACTGCGTGCAAACCTTAATATTATTACATATTCATATAGGTATAGTCAAATGTGATTTTGAGAGGTGGAAACAACTCAAAAGCTATTATGGTTGATTTTAGAAAAATGTTTGAATGTGAAAAAGCTTATGTCTTGTTGTTTTTTCTAGGAGTGATCTCTAACTCGAATTGATTCCAATCCAATAGTCTTGGATAGAGATTTTAATTATCTTTCCAACAAAATTGGAATCATTCAATTCGGATTTGTAAAACTCCTTGAGTTGATTTTTAAACTAAAGGACAGAAACTAGTTTACTTCTAAAAAGAAAAGGATTTATTTGAATCTACTGGGTTGCACGGGAACGCTAATGGGCCGGCCCAGTTTTCACTACGCGCCACCGAGGACAGCTGACAGGGGGTCCAGCCTGTCAGTGACTCTTTAAACGTGAAGCGGTAGGGGGCAACGTGGACCGTAGGATTAGAACTAATATCTACGGATGGGGCTTGTCGTCGACGACGGACAGGTCACCAGCGAGGTGGAACCCTAGCGACTCAGTGGGGGTGTAGTGGGGGCATACCAGGCTCCAGCGAGTGCGGTGATGGGGGCGATCGAATGAGACGATGACAGCAGACTTAGGCGAGGTCGCGGTAGCTCCGGGGATGGACGAAATCGACGGGGACTTCTCCTCCTCTGCTGTGTCTAACTCCGGCGCAATTCCGGTGACTGGCTGCTCGAGTAGCTCCAGCTATAGGTGGGTAATGATCAGTGGTGAGAGGGGAGCTAAGTGGTGTGAAGAAATGGTGCTAGGGAAGGCTCCTTATATAGGCTCGATGAGGGGACCGAAAGGGCAACGGCGAGCTCGTCGGTGACGATGATATAGGGCGCTAGAGGCGTGGGAAATGTAGGCAAACGGTGGGCGGTTCCCTGGCGGTCAGGTATAGCTTGATGGAGATGCTATGGGCGGTGGCTAATGGTTGGGCTGGTCTCGTGCTCTGAGCAGCAAAGGCGATGCTCGACGTGGCGGGCGGTGGCTACTGGTCGTGCGGTGGGAGAAGGGGTTGTCTGGGATTTGTCAAGTTGAAGTCATTTGAGTGGTTTTTGAAAAGTGGGATCTAGATACATACACTTGATTCCATTTTCAAATGTCATTTAAAATTAGAGTTTGAATGTTTTTGTAAGATCACAAGGTGGGCCTTGGTACATCTTTACTTGTACTATCAAGGGGTGCAAAAATCCATAATTGTTTCTGTTTGAATTTGAGTTATAGGAACACTCAAAGTGGCCTAGTTGATTAAAATGGCAAAAGTGACCATTTCCTTTTATTAATTCTATTTGATTTCTTTTTCTTTGGATTTTGCTTGGGAATGATCTTGATGATGTGGCATTCATCTTAGAATCATTTTACAACCATTAGAACAAACAAACATGGCAATTCAAAACAATTCCATATTAATGCAACACACATATGCATGCTTATTTATTTAAATGGGAAAAAGTTTTTGTTCACCCTAAATTGGGTACTTTGGATCTTAATAACCTTGATTAAAGATTTGGGATCTTATAGAGATTTTGCACCGCGAGAGCATTTTAGTCCCACATATTGAAAAATGAGCAATACTAGTCCCATAACTTATATATCGAGAGCATTTTTGTCCAATTTAATCGAATTTCATTGAATTTGACTTAATTTGTCCACAAATGATGTTGATTTTTTTAAACGACCCCTCTATATCATTTGTGTCCCTATGCGGACTGATAAGTGGGCCACCTGTTAGTAGAAGTAAAAATAAAGTAGTTAAATCTCTAAGAGGAGAATGAATTCGAACTTAACCGTTCTGTACAACAACACACATATACACAAGCCACTATGCCGGTAGGTGCCCACGACTACTCATGTGAGACGAGGAGTACTTGAGAGGACATAATTATGCGTGATAAGGAGTACATGGGGAAGTAATTATTTATACAATAAAAAAGCACATACAAACGCAAAACTACTCACGTCTATGTTGGCATGGTCCATAATATCAATTGTATAGCTTTGTCGTTAACCTAGTAACTAGCTGCAGTGTCTAGAATTAACTTGAGTTTTTCTTATTGGCAAAAATAAAAAGGAATAAAGTTGAGTTATTGTAGCCCAGAACACAAGTTATGTTGAATTGAGAATTCGGATATTTTTTTTAGATTTTTTCACATCTTCGGAACACATATTTTTGAATATCCAAAATAAAAAACACATCACCCTGAGTGCTCTTTACTAAATCACTCCTGTGTGCATGTTGTAGTGGCAAGGTTGATTTCTTCAGTAGCACAGGTAATCAGTTTGATACCCTACAATGCATTAGTAGTTTTTCTTATTTGTTTTCTTATTCAGATCCTCCTGTCAGGTCATACCAAGGTCAGAATTGGCAGGAAGAAAACAGACAGGGGTTATTTGGCAAAAATTATGATGCCACATGTCACTTCCAGAATTAGTTACGACGAATTCAGACAAAATCACAAAAATTCGATTGAATTGGACTAAAATATTCTTCGTTACAAGTTGTGGGGCTAGTGTTCCTCACTTTGCAAGATGTGGGACTAAAACGCTCCCGCGGTGCAAGTTGTGGGACTAAAAACGTATATACCTCAATAATTAACGACTATGATTTTGAGAGAACATAAGGTTTTTAGCTCCACGGAGCATACACCGCATCCGGCCACACGGTGAGCATCCAAGGGCACATCCAAAAAGAGAAATTGAAAAATGGAAAATTCCATGTGTTTGCGTGTGCCCTGAGGGACTAGGGAGCGCATGTTTTCTTCTTAGATTTTGGGATAATTAAATACAATGAGGTTATGATACTACTACTACTAGTATCATCCTACACCTACATACTCACGTGCTCCCAGGAGTCGTACGCTGGTGTGCACGCCCATTGTTCCGTAATTAGGGGAATGTTCGTTTGTGGTACCAAACTTGGTGGGTAAGCGCACCGTGGTACCCGAGTTGCCATCAATCGCGTGGAGGGGCCATAGTATATTCGCCAATTGTCCAGAAGGGCCAAATGGGGGTGAATACAAATCTAACAGCCTAACGGTCATTTGAACTAGACGAAAAACGGTTGAACTCAAATACCGCTGTTAGGTCAACTCTTCTTGGCCCGCCATGTCAGTATTCCTCATTATCTTTTGCGGTCATGGACTAGCTTACCCCTGCGTGGACCAGATCCCTGAGTGGATGAGATCTATTTCTTTGCTCTACTCTCGTCTTCTCCCCTGCTCCCCTCCCCATAACATTTGCTCAGCTCCGGCTGCTCATCTCAGATCGGAGCTCGCACTTGCTCTAATTTGCGTCTCCGCCATGTCTGGTCAACCTTCCACGCCTCTAATTGAAGCTCGCAGCCGTCGCCGTTGCATCATCCGCCGTATCGGAGCTTCCCGTCCCCGGACTAATATCTCGCCTCTGGCTAGTCCTTCTCACACGGCGGAGCGCGTCCTGTCGGGCGATCCAGGCCAGTGACCGTCCTCGGGAAGTTGTGTGCTGCCGCGCAGCCCAGGCATGGTAGCCCTAGCACAGCAGTTCGATGACCATGCTCTCATGGCCACCGTGCTGGGCGTCCGTCCCGCCGTGTCGCGGCAGAGTTGCTATCGGCTTTCAGGTCTCATTTTGGGATCAGACGAAATGAGGTCAACATTGAGGTATGCGCGCCGCCATTCGATTTTTTCGTCCGGTTTGAGCACATCTCACACACCGAGCGTGTTCTGCATTCTTCCTGTTCTTTCGAGTGCTGCGGGGAGAAAATGAGCTTCATGCGTTGGCATCGTGCCTGTGGGTGGGACGATCGCTTGGGGCAGCTTTGTTTCTTGTCCAAACTCGGCTTTGACGGCCTCCCATTGGATGCTAGGGAGCCGGAGGCCCTCAAGAAGGTCGTCAGTAGCCTTGGCGGCGAGCTGGTGGAAATCGTGCCACCAAGCGACAGATGGGTCATCGTGGTAAAGGCATGGCTAAAAGATCCTGACGCCGTTCCTAAGATGTACGAGGTGTAGAGTCTATGCAGGGCAGGGCGACAGCTTTGCTGGAAGCACCCGGTCATCATCCACCTGGAGGAGGTTCTGGACTCGGTACATGGCATTCAGGGCCCCGAAGAGGCTGCTAGAAAGCACCCTCGTCGCCTGCAGTGTTGGCTTGGAGGATCGATGGCACAAGACCACTACAGTTTCACGACGGGGCACACAGTTTTGGTGGGGGCATCGGGCTTAGACGAGCTGGTGGTTCTGATTTCCCTCGAGTGAAGACAGAGCTCTAGTGAATTGCCGTGGTATGTGTGGCTAATAAATTTGTAGTATGGAGAGCGTAGGAGGAAGTTAGCATCGACTAAAAATGTGTAATAGTTTGAATCGATGTAGTACGTGTGTGTAATAGTTTGAAGTAGTATGTGTTTGTAATAGTTTGAATCGATGTAGTATGTGTGGGTAATGAATTTGATATAGTGTGTGTGTGTAATAGTTTGAATCGATGTAGTTGAACACCGTGCTTTATAATTTCTGTGAATAACCAAGGACAACCTCATGAAAAGAGGGTGGTCTGGCAATGAGCAATGTCAATTCTGTGGATGCCAAGAAAATGTAGTCCATCTCCTCTTCAAGTACTCCATCCGTTTCAAAATATAAGATGTTTTAGCTTTGTGAATGGAGCGTGTCTAGACATCTTTCAGTGATGGTGCTTTCTAAACCTAGATGAACCTACATACTAAAAGGGGATTAGATACACTTCATTCACAAAGCTAAAACATCTTATATTTTAAAACGGAGGGAGTACAAGGTAGCTACATTTTGCAGGACCATTTTGCAGGCAGCACAAGACAAAGGAAAAAATGGTTTACAACACAGACAGCAGACGCAAAATCTGTAGTCTGGGATAAAAAGATGCCAGTTAACTGGATTGAACCATGACTAGTAATTGAAGGAAATAGGTACTTGATAGTATTTGCTTACAACAGTAGTACTTCCATACAAAAGGGTCTTATACCTGTACAAAAGTGGGCTAAAATTCCTACTAGTTTATAGAACAATTCGTCAGCATTTCATCTACAAAAGCCATTCTTCAGTCTGAACTTAATTATTCTACACTGAAGAAACTAAAGATCTTCACCAGAAAAGTTCTTTGATCATTTAACCCAAATTGATCTATTGCCTTCCCGCCAAACTACAAGAAAATTTGCATCGTTCATGCACGAGCGATTTGCGTGCGCTAGTCCCGGTTCATATGGACCATCCGTGTCGCCGCAACGATTTCTTTGAAACTGAAATTCGACATCTCCTTCTCGGGATCGTAGGTCCGTGTGAACTCGAACCTGAATTCCGGGGCTGAGCTGATGCCTGCTGCCGGCTCCGGCTGTCGAACAATCCAGCATGCTGAGTGTAGACGCTTGGTCGTCGCCACGGTACGGCCTTCGACGGTGTGTAGAATGGAGTGTCTTTGCCGCAGACGGCGTGCTCCCAGCCTACCCTACTGAGGTAAGGTAGTCCGCGCCGAAGCATGGACGCGAGAGTTCCTAGACCTTGGCACTGCCATGTTCGAGGGTGTGTACCCTCGGCGTTGGCATGCTCTCATGAACGATTTGATACGTACCTTGTTCCCACTACCTAGAGCATGCCGTAATGCCGCCGTGAAATTTCTCCACATCGCTCTCTTGGCCATGCTTGCCGCATCTGGCACCGACGACGGCGCAGTCGCCGCCACGGCCGATTCGGCACATTCGGGGAAATCATCCGCCTGGCAGGGCAATGGGAGATCGGCCTTGAAGTAGAGCTTCATGGCCTGCCTTATAGGGGCTAAATACCCCAGTTTCGGTGGCTGTCGCGGCAGTGGCGGCTTAGGCGGGGCCATGTTACCCTACTTGGTGCGGCGCGGAGGAGCTGCGCAAGGTGAACTGTGGTTAGTCGGAGAAGGGAGTGAAAGACTGACAATAGGTTTGGACTACGGGCACGCGTGAAAATAACCATTTCCCATTTCCTTAGAGGGTAATAATTCGACACTCATTGCATTAATAACTCAATCTTTATTTCCCTTCTCAGCATCAGAGTGCGAACATATTAAAAAGATCGGTCGTGGCTATCCACCTCATCGGGCAATGTACCAGGATAGGTAGGAGACGGGATAGGGTTTCATTTTAGAAATGTTGACGACTGTTCCCTTATGTTTATACGATATTATTTATATGCCACCATGTACCGTCGAGTGTAGCAACACCATCAGAAACAGGGGATAACGACGTGGCGTGTTTTATTTTTTTAAGGGGCATCAGAAACAGGGGATGCCGACGTGGCATATTTTCTGACTGGTGGGCCCGCCCCCTCCACCTTCGACGGCGCGCATCCCAGGTTCGAGGGGTGGTGCCGCCCACCAACACATTATTGTGCAATTTTCCATGTGGGAACTGAATTCTGGCACTGAGTTGATGCCCGTGTCGAACACAGATAATTCTGAAAGAAGCTACTAAAAATAAATACTTTGAATTCTGGAAGTACTAAATTTAAACACATTACAATTTTGTCTCAAAGGTAATACGCATACTGCTCATCGAAATAATATAAATATAGTACAATTTTCGAATTTGAAAAATAGACCTGAAAATGTTAGCAAATAACCTAGGATGAATATATGATTCATTCTCCCCTATATATTTCGTCGTCGTCGGCTCCCACGTGCTTAAACACATGGTCAGAGAACTCTCTCCGTCTGAAGTGTGCTACCAGTATTTCGTCCAGAGGGTAAGGCCTCGGTGTATGTTCCAGAATTAAGCCATACATTACAATTGCTGGTTCCTCTTCCCAGGCTTGAACCTCATGATCGTAAAGTCTAATATAATTCCTGTAGTATATGCAAACGGGTTTGACTGTGGGGTGTAACCTAGTGTCAATGGAGATAGACCGATTGTAACCAACGAAGAGGGCACGACTTCTTATGTCGCCGACGGCCTCGAGAGAGCGGTTCTCTGTGTCCACCCGGTACAACACCGGTTGCCCTTTGGCGAAATCCCCGTTCAACACAAGAAGCAGATCACCATCGGACTCCACAAGGTAAAAATTGTAGGTTCCGCGTACCTGTTAAAAGACTGGAGCCGAAATTATTTTGGCCATCGTGACAGTGCTCGCGCGCTGCTCTAACTGGATGTTGGTCGACAATATGTCTGCATTCTCAAGTAATGCATATACTTCCCCTCAGAATGCCATCATGCAGACCAGAAGCGTATTAGGAGGTGGAGAATACAAAATATTCTCCAAATGATCCATTGATTTTCCCCGTTGGGGTGCACTCATCGGCCCATGCAATATGATCTGGATAATTAGTGCAAACAAACACCATCATCGGGGACTTCGTCACGATGACAGATTGCAGAAGATCAGATGGTATGTGTGCTTGAAACTCAGTGTTAGACTTACGAGTGATTGGGTTCAGAAGCCGAATCTGGTACGGCTCCACCCTCTGAGCAAGCACGATGACGCCACGAGAAACACCGACGAAGTAGAATCTTTTGGAAGAAGAGGGCATCAGTTAGCACTAAGATGTTTACAATGGAAAATACCAATAAGTATCGGATGTGAATGTGAACCTGCGATGGACATCCATTAGATTTGTCCTGAAGCAACGACCAGTGGCGAGGTTGAGGAAGGTGAAGTCGCCAACGTCTGGAATTGTGTTATCTATCATGATCCAGTTGTTGAGATGGATTTCGGGCACCTTTAAAGTGCGGCGCCAATCGGTGCAGACTTCCCGACAAGCAACATAGGTATCGACATACTCCTCTTTCTCCAGCAAATAGTCGGCGATCTTGCAAAGTGG
Organism: Avena eriantha; assembly: GCA_910589775.1. Taxonomy (NCBI): domain Eukaryota; kingdom Viridiplantae; phylum Streptophyta; class Magnoliopsida; order Poales; family Poaceae; genus Avena; species Avena eriantha. Next base: position 252,366,141 of record OU342741.1, on the reverse strand, counting down.
GTCGGCTGGGAGATCGGCCCAGTTCCTCTTCATTCGGCTACTGGCCATGGCTTACGTGCGGGAATGTTTTGATCAAGGAAGAAAGAAGAACTACCACTGCGAGGAGAAGAAGAAGAGGATAACAGACGAGGGAGACGAAGCAGAACAGCCACTGCGAGGAGACGATGAGACGGGGGAGAAGAAGCGGAACTGCCAATTCAAGTTTGGATCAACAAGATTTTTTCGGAACTAGCACGTGAACTAGCCATGCACTGCATGCAAGTTTTGATCAAACAGACTGACATGTGGGACCTGCTAAAAAATTCCATGAAGTGCTCCCCGTGCATAGTGCGCTGACAGGTGGCATGTTTTCTGACAGGTGGGCCCGCCTCCTCCACCTACGATGGCGCGCATCCCAGGTTCGAGGGCTAGTGCCGCCCACCAACACATTATTGTGCAATTTTCCATGCTTTGTCGGATCCAGCTCCGCTCCGCTCCTCTCCTCTCCTCCTGCCACCGCCACTCTTCTTAGTCGTGCACCCCTCTCTTCATCCCCTTGGGTCGTCGTCCTCCAGCCCTCCCGTCCCTGCCATCCCCTCATGTCCCCTCCCCTTCCCTTCCTGCCCTGTCTCCTTGCCGCCGCCCACCGCCCAGGCGCGTCTGGAAACGAAAACCGAGAGTCGGCCATTAAGTTAGGGGCCGAACGACGCTCGTGATCCGGATCCCGCTCGGAGATGGATCCTGCGAGGCTTGAGAGCATGGATATGTGTCATGCGCGGTTGGAGAGCACGAAGGACAACAAAACAGGGGGAGAGGAAGCGGGGTGCAGAGCTTTGGAGGTATGAAGCCCGGAGAAGGTGCCGTGCATCCACATTGAAGGGTAAGAACTGTAATTCCTTATCTGCATACCCCAATTAGCGTTTCTAGTCCCATGGTGATGGCAAGGATATGTGTTGGTAACCGCATGACGTTTGTACAGCTTGTCCTTGAGCATGATGCTTTCTCAAGCGAGCATGAAGGCCCGAAAATGTGTGGCGGTGCGGATGATGATGAGAAAGCATATCTAGACGTGGCTGTTGATCCTGGTAGGATGGAGAGTAGGGATTATTTGGTTGATTTGAACTTTGAGCCTGACTATGGGACTGATGAGGAAGAGGAATGTGAAGATGTGGAAATGGGATGTAGATACGACGACGAAGACGTGGACAGGTCAGTGATACACTTTGATAGGGACAATCCTACAATTGATGAGGGGGTTGTCTTTGATAATGTGGAGGACTGCAGATATGCAGTTGCAACCTATGCAACCAGAGTTGGGTTCGAATTTATCATTGAAAAGAGCGACCAAAAGAGATTTAGGGTGCACTGTAGGGAAAGTAATGTGTGTAAATGGAGATTACATGCATCTCCAATGCGGGTTGGACACCCATTTCATGTTGCAATAGCTACATTTAGTTTCAGTCTTTCTCATATTTATTCTGCTGATAACTAGCTCTGAATTATTTGGATTCTTATCGAATGCAGATCAAAGTAAACACGAATAAACACAACTGCCCTAATACTTTTTTAAGTGGTAAAATTAGACCGGCGACTACCAAGTGGATTGCTGCTACTGTACTTGACTGGGTGAGGCAGGATCATAACATTGGACCAGCTGAACTCAGAGCAAATATTAGCAAAAAGTTTAACGTTTTGATTCCTTATCACAGAGTCTTTGATGGGAAGGAGATGGCTCTAGAGTTCATTCAAGGCAAGTGGAATGACAATTTTCATATATTGTATAGTTTCAAAGCTCAGGTAGAGAATACATCACCTGGTAGTGTTGTTGACATCAATTACGAGGTTGTGAAAGGGAGAGAAAAGGTCTCGAGGGGGGTCAGGTATAAGGAGGCAGATAAGATATGCTTAAGGAGATGTTTTGTCTGCCTGAAGGCATGCTGGAAGGGGTTCCTAGACGGCTGCAGGCCATACTTGGCAATAGGCGCATCTTCTTTAACAGGGAAGTTCAGGGGACATGTTGCTTCTACTTGTGCTTTGGACACGCATAATTGGCTTCTACCCGTAGCTTATGTTGTTCTTGAGGGTGAATAAAATGAAAGTTGGACATGGTTCATGCAGAGACTACGAGAAGTAATTGGTCACCCTGAAGGCTTGGAGATACACACCAGTGCATCCGAGGGTCTTGAGAATGCTGTTGATGATGTGTTTCCTAGGGTTGAGCATAGGGAATGCATGCGGCACCTCGCTTCTAACTTCACGAAGAAGTTCAAAGGAAAGATCTTTGAAGAGGACTTGTGGCGATCAGCATACACATACATCCCAAGCATGCATGCTACTTACTTGCAGAACATGTATGTAGTGCCAAAGGTGAAAAAAATACCTTGAGGAACATCACACCAAGCTATGGGCCAGAAGAAAGTTTGGTGAGTTAATCAAGGTGGATTTTGTATGCAATAATTTGCGAGAGAGTTTCAATGATAAGATTTTGGGCATTAAGACACTTGGAATTGTTATTTTGTTGAATGCAATAAGATAGTGCATAATGGTGAAGATAGATTTAAGGCAAAGAATTTGTGCAAGAAACTTTTTAGGCCATAAAATAGTTCCAAAGGTGGTTATGTTACTAAATGCAAGAACTAGGGCAATGAGAATGATAAAGATGAGGGTGGTCAGAAGTTCTAGAACATTGGCTGAGGTTTATGCAGAATACAAGCGTGGAAGTGAACGGAGGTACACTGCAGACATTGGAAACAAGACTTGTTCATGCAGGCAGTGGCAGATTACTGGTCTGCCATGTCACCATGCAATTTACTTCATCTTAAAGCTTAGAGGTAACGGAGCTGAAATAGAGAACTATGTCGACAACTATTTCTCCATGGACAAGTTTGCTGCAACTTATGCAGAAAACGTACCACCTATGGCCGATGAAAATGATTGGGAGATTGTCGATCCAGGGTTCAAACTTCAACCACCAGTTCTTAGGAGGCCACCTAGCAGGCCTAGAAAGCTAAGGATCGAAGCCTCCACCGATAAAGGTCCAAGGATGGGATCTAGGAAAAGGAAATGCGGACGTTGTGGCGGATTCGGCCATATCAAGAGGTTGTGCAAAAACCTAGTTACACATGCTATTGTCCCTGTTCACACCCCGGTGGCAGAAAATGAGGCTTCTCAGCCAGAACTGGCAGAAGAGCAGCGCGAAGACGGTGATGAGCACTCGGAGGAAAGCGTACGTAAGCAACCAATTTATGAAGAAGTGGAGGTGCCGGCGAGAAAAGGGTGTGAAAAGAAACAAAAGGGTAAGCGGAACGGGGAGGAAAGGGCAAATAATGGAGGTGTATTAGAATATGAAGATGTTGCAGGGGTGATTGAGGATGTTCTTGAGGATCTTTCGGCTAACTGCAGGAGAAATAATAAATCCCTGCCAATTTCATCTTTGTATGATTCTCCGGATGAAAGGTAAGCTTGAAAATTGTTTTATTTGCCATTTTATCATTTTTTTATCCACATCAACTGATGCTTAATGCAGCGTGGGCTAGCAGACTAATAAGAGGAGCAGAAAGATGCAGGCACAGTAACGTCCTATGTTGAATTATATCATTGAAACTAAACTAGCCGTGTCCTCTGGCGCACTCCAGAATTATGGTTGTGCCATCAAGTAGCAGAGTCAGCGTTTTGTCAGGTGTGAATGCAATGACTTTGTTTGTTCAGAATTTGACGACTTCTGATTAGTTTGAAAGACAGAGAAACCTAAAACATGTATCTAGACATGTTTTGGGTATAGACACATTTATTAAATATCTAAAAAAACTAAGTCAGTTATATCTGGACAGGAGTAGTACACTATTACAACATGCTCGATCCCTTCTCCTCAGGCGCACTCCAAATTACGGCTATGCCATCAAGTGCTAGGAGGAGAGTCAGCGTATTGTCCCATCAGATATGCCAGGGAACGCGCAAACTATATTTTCAGGATCAGACGAGTTTCGATGGACTAGTTTCAAAGACAAAGACAACTAAAACATGGCCAACATATATAGATTATGACGATAATCGACCATGACACAGGTGACCTAGATCCAAAGAGCACATTAAGATACCGTACATAGATTTAATTTATGCTTAAGTGGCCCTAATCGACTGTGATGCTCGCGCAGTCTCCATCATTGACGATGTTGTCCGTGTCGCCGCTAGCCTCCTCCGCGTCAGAATCGATGCCAACCTTCCCGGCAGCGTTCCTCCTCCTCATGGATTCTTCACGGCACGCTGCATCGATAACGGTGGAGGTCGTACGCCCAGGCACTGCCCAGAAGCATTGCCTCCCTTCGGGGTTGCACAGATCCGGGTGGATCTCCCGCCGGTGGGTTCCGCACAGCTCAATCAACGCAGCCCGCTCCTTCTGGAACAGCATTCACCAGTACGCGCTCGTATGCGAGTACCGCGCCATTGCCCTCTTCCGCTGCGACAGCTGGCGGTGGCGCTTCTCAATCTGCCTCGCCAACGCGTTGTCGCGCAAGAGCGGCACGATAGGAACCCGGCGTAGCTGAGATCGAAGCCGGCTGGAAGACTCGCTAACGGCGGCGCGCGTATGTCATAGTGGGCGAACATCTGAGCCTCGTGCAAGCTAAGTTTGGGCCTCTCCCTCTCCTTGGCGATGAAGGAACACGATCTGATTTTCGGCCCCGAGGTTAAGGGGATAAGGGCAAGGATGTAGGCCCAGCATAGTTGCCATGACCAATCAGTTCGCAGAACAGACTTCTTGCGGATCGCCCTCGTGAAGTACATCACTATCTTCCACGCACCCCGATCCAACGGCGCCTAACAATCGGGGATCGGGTCTTCTAGAAGCCCTGAGCGGTTGTTGGTTAGTTTTGTGTCCCGATTGTTTGTGGCCAACAGCGGTAGTTGAAAATAATACACATTTCAATGAAACCGGTGGATCCATGTGTGGTCTCTAAAGAGAACGCACATCCAATGACTTTGGTTGTTGTTAGTAAAAAGAAAACACATGCAATGACACTGGTGGATCCATATGTGGTATGTGAAAAGAACACACATGCAATGACTCCAGTTGTTGTTAGTGAAAAGAACACACATGCAATGACACTGGTGGATCCATGTGTGATCTCTAAAGAGAACAGGCATTTCAATGACACTGGTGGATTCATATGTGGTATGTGAAAAGAATACACATGCAATGACTCCAGTTGTTGTTAGTGAAAAGAACACACATGCAATGACACCAGTGGACCCATGGGTGGATTGTGAAAAGAACATACATGCAATGACACTGGTGGATCCATATATGGATTGTGAAAAGAACACACATGCAATGACTCTAGTTGTTGTTAGTGAAAAGAACACACATGCAATGACACTGGTGGATCCATAGGTGGTATGTGAAAAGAACACACATTTCAACTACTCTGGTTGTTGTTACTAAAAAGAACACACATGCAATGACACTGGTGGATCCATGTGGGATCTCTGTAGAGAACACACATTTCAATGACACTGGTGGATCCATATGTGGATTGTGAAAAGATCACACATGCAACGACTCTGGTTGTTGTTAGTGAAAAGAACACACATGCAATGACACTGTTGGATCCATAGGTGGTATCTGAAAAGAACACACATTTCAATGACTCTGGTTCTTGTTACTAAAAAGAACACACATGCAATGACACTGGTCGATCCATAGGTGGATTATGAAATGAACACACATGCAATGACACTGGTGGATCCATAGGTGGTATGTGAGAAGAACACACATTTCAATGACTCTGGTTGTTGTTACTAAAAAGAACACACATGCAATGACACTGGTGGATCCATGGGTGGATTGTGAAAAGAGCACACATGCAATGACACTAGTGGATCCATATGTGGTATGTGAAAAGAACACACATGCAATGACTCCAGTTGTTGTTAGTGAAAAGAACATACATGTAATGACACCAGTGGATCCATGTGTGGTCTCTGAAGAGAGCACACATTTCAATGACTCTGGTTGTTGTTAGTAAAAAGAACACACATGCAATGACACTGGTGGATCCATGTGTGGTCTCTGAAGAGAACACACATGCAATGACACTGTTTGTCGTTACTAAAAAGAACACACATGCAATGACACTGGTGGATCCATGGGTGGATTATGAAAAGAGCAAACATGCAATGACTCCAGTTGTTGTTAGTGAAAAGAACATACATGCAATGACACTGGTGGATCCATGTGTTGTCTCTGTAGAGAACACACATTTCAATGACACTGGTGGATCCATATGTGGTATGTGAAAAGAACACACATGTAATGACTCTAGTTGTTTTAGTGAAAAGAACACACATGCAATGACACTGGTGGATCCATATGTGGTATGTGAAAAGAACACACATGCAATGACTCAAGTTGTTGTTAGTGAAAAGAACATACATGCAATGACACCGGTGGATCCATGTGTGGTCTCTGAAGAGAGCAATGACTTTGGTTGTTGTTAGTAAAAAGAACACACATGCAATGACACAGGTTGTTGTTACTAACAAAAACACACATGCAATGACACTAGTGGATCCATGTGTGGATTGTGAAGAGAACACACATGAAATGACACTAGTGGATCCACAGGTGGTATCTGTAGAGAACACACATTTCAATGACACTGGTGGATAGATATGTGGTATGTGAATAGAACACACATGCAATGACTATGGTTGTTGTTAGTGAAAAGAACACACATGCAATGACTCCAGTTGTTGTTAGTGAAAAGAACATACATGCAATGACACCGGTGGATCCATGTGTGGTATGTGAAGAGAGCACACATTTCAATGACTCTGGCTGTTGTTAGTAAAAAGAACACACATGCAATGACAATTGTGGATCCATGTGTTGTCTCTGAAGAGAACACATATGCAATGACACTGGTTGTTACTAAAAAGAACACACATGCAATGACACTGGTGGATCCATGGGTGGATTGTGAAAAGAGAACACTTGCAATGACACTAGTGGATCCTTATGTGGTATGTGAAAAAGAACACACATGCAATGACTGCAGTTGTTGTTAGTGAAAAGAACACACATGCAATGACACCGGTGGGTCCATGGGTCTATTGTGAAAAGAACATACATGCAATGACACTGGTGGATCCATACGTGGATTGTGAAAAGAGCACACATGCAAAATGTCTCTAGTTGTTGTTACTAACAAGAACACACATCCAATGACACTGGTGGATCCATAGGTGGATTATGAAATGAACACACATGCAATGACACTGGTGGATCCGTAGGTGGTATGTGAGAAGAACACACATTTCAATGACTCTACTTGTTGGTACTAAAAAGAACACACATGCAATGACACTGGTGGATCCATGGGTGGATTCTGAAAAGAGCACACATGCAATGACACTGCTGGATCCATATGTGGTATGTGAAAAGAACACACATTCAATGACTCCAGTTGTTGTTAGTCAAAAGAACATACATGCAATGACACCGGTGGATCCATGTGTGGTCTCTGAAGAGAGCACACATTTCAATGACTCTGGTTGTTGTTAGTACAAAGAACACACATGCAATGACATTGGTGGATCCATGTGTGGTCTCTGAAGAGAACACACATGCAATGACACTGGTGCAGCCATGTGTGGATTGTGAAAAGAGCACACATGCAATGACACTAGTGGAACCATATGTGGACTGTGAATAGAAAACACATGCAATGACACTAGTGGATCCATAGGTGGTATGTGAGAAGAATAGCCATGAAATTACTCTGGTTGTTGTTACTAAAAAGAACACACATGCAATGACACTGGTGGATCCATAGGTGGTATGTTCAAAGAGCAGACATGCAATGACTCCAGTTGTTGTTAGTGAAAAGAATACACATGCAATGGCACTGGTTGTTTTTACTAAAAAGAACACACATGCAATGACACTGGTGGATCCATGGGTGGATTGTGAAAAGAGCAAACATGCAATCACTCCAGTTGTTGTTAGTGAAAAGAACATAAATGCAATGACACTAGGGGATCCATGTGTGGTCTCTGTAGAGAACACACATTTCAATGACACCGGTGGATCCATATGTGGTATGTGAAAATAACACATATGTAATGACTCTGGTTGCAATGACACTGGTGGATCCATATGTGGTATGTGAAAAGAACACACATGCAATGACTCCGGTGGATCCATGTGTGGTCTCTGAAGAGAGCACACATTTCAATGACTTTGGTTGTTGTTAGTAAAAAGAGAACACATGTAATGACACTAGTTGTTGTTACTAACAAGAACACACATGCAATGACACTCGTTGATCCATGTGTTGATGTGAAGAGAACACACATGAAATGACACTGGTGGATCCATAGGTGGTATCTGTAGAGAACACACATTTCAATGACACTGGTGGATCCATATGTGGTATGTGAAAAGAACACACATGCAATGACTATGGTTGTTGTTAGTGAAAAGAACACACATACAATGACTCCAGTTGTTGTTAGTGAAAAGAACATACATGCAATGACACCGGTGGATCCATGTGTGGTATCTCAAGAGAGCACACATTTCAATGACTCTGGTTCTTGTTAGCAAAAAGAACATACATGCAATGACACTGGTGGATCCATGTGTTGTCTTTGAAGAGAACACATATGCAATGACACTGGTTCTTGTTACTAAAAAAACACACATGCAATGAGCCTGGTGGATCCATGTGTGGATTGTGAAGAGAACACACATGCAATGACACTGGTGGATCCATAGGTGGTATGTGAGAAGAACAACCATGAAATGACTCTGGTTGTTGTTAGTAAAAAGAACACACATGCAATGACACTGGTGGATCCATCTGTGGATTGTGAAGAGAACACATATGTAATGACACTGGTGGATCCATAGGTGGTATCTATAGAGAACACACATTTCAATGACACCGGTGGATCCATATGTGGTATGTGAAAAGAACACACATGCAATGAACCTGGTTGTTGTTAGTGAAAAGAACACACATGCAATGACTCTAGTTGTTGTTAGTGAAAAGAACATACATGCAATGACACTGGTGGATCCATGTGTGGTATGTGAAGAAAGCACGCATTTCAACGACTCTGGTTGTTGTTAGTAAAAAGAACACACATGCAATGACACTGGTGGATCCATGTGTTGTCTCTATAGAGAACACACATTTCAATGACACTGGTGGATCCATATGTGGTATGTGAAAAGAAACACACATGCAATGACTCTGGTTGTCGTTAGTGAAAAGAACACACATGCAATGACACTGGTGGATCCATAAGTGGTATGTGAAAAGAACACACATGCAAAATGACTCTGGTTGTTGTTACTAAAAAGAACACACATGCAATGACACTAGTGGATCCATAGGTGGATTATGAAATGAACATACATGCAATGACACTGGTGGATCCATATGTGGATTGTGAAAAGACCACACAAGCAATGATTCTGGTTGTTGTTAGTGAGAAGAACACACATGCAATAACACTGGTGGATCCATAGGTGGTATGTGAAAAGAACACACATTTCAATGACTTTGGTTGTTGTTACTAAAAATAACACACATGCAATGACACTAGTGGATCCATGGGTCGATTGTGAAAAGAAAACACATGCAATGACACTGGTGGATCCATCGGTGGTATCTGTAGAGAACACACATTTCATGACACCGGTGGATCCATATGTGGTATGTGAAAAGAACACACATGCAATGAATCTGCTTGTTGTTAGTGAAAAGAACACACATGCAATGACACTAGTGGATCCATGGGTAGATTGTGAAAGAACATACATGCAATGACACTAGTGGATCCATATGTGGATTGTGAAAAGTGCACACATGCAATGACTCTAGTTGTTGTTAGTGAAAAGAACACACATGCAATTACACTGGTGGATCCATAGGTGGTATGTGAGAAGAACACACATTTCAATGACTCTCGTTGTGGTTACTAAAAAGAAACACATGCAATGACACTAGTGGATCCATGTGTGGTCTCTGTATGAGAACACACATTTCAATGACACTGGTGGATCCAGGGAGGTATGTGAAAGAACACACATGCAAAATGACTCTGGTTGTTGTTACTAAAAATAACACACATGCATTGACACTAGTGGATCCATGTGTGGTCACTGTAGAGAACACACATTTCAATGACACTGGTGAGAACACACACGCAATGACACTGGTGGATCCATATGTGGTATGTGAAACAACACACATGCAATGACTCAAGTTGTTGTAGTTGAAAGAAGAACATACATGCAATGACACCGGTGGATCCATGTGTGGTCTCTGAAGAGAGCACACATTTCAATGACTCTAGTTGTTGTTAGTAAAAGAACACACATGCAATGAACACTGGTTTGTTGTTACTAAAAAGAACATACATGCAGTGACACTGGTGGATCCATAGGTGGTATCTGTAGAGAACACACATTTCAATGACACTGGTGGATCCATGTGTGGTATGTGAAAAGAATACACATGCAATGACTATGGTTGTTGTTAGTGAGAAAAAACACACATGCAATAACTCGAGTTGTTGTTAGTGAAAAGAACATACATGCAATGACAAACCGATGGATCTATGTGTGGTATCTGAAGAGAGCACACATTTCAATGACTCTGGTTCTTGTTAGTAAAAAGAACACACATGCAATGACACTGGTGGATCCATGTGTTGTCTATGAAGAGAACTCATATGCAATGACAACTGGTTGTTTTTAGCTAAAAAGAACACACATTCAATGACACTGTGTCGATCCGTGTGGTGGATTGTGAAGAGAACACACATGCAATGACACTAGTGGATCCTAGGTGGTATGTAGAGAAGAACAGCCATGAAAATGACTCTGGTTGTTTTTACTAAAAAGAACACACATGCAATGACACTAGTGGATCCATCTGTGGATTGTGAAGAGAACACAGATGTAGTGGACACTGGTGGATCCATAGGTGGTATCTGTAGAGAACACACATTTCAATGACACCGGTAGATCCATATGTGGTATGTGAAAAGAACACACATGCAATGACTCTGGTTGTTGTTAGTGAAAAGAACACACATGCAATGAACACTTGTGGATCCTTAGGTGGTATGTGAAAAGATCACACATTTCAATGACTCTGGTTTGTTGTTACTAAAAGAACACACGTGCAATGAGACTAGTGGATCCATGGGTGGATTGTGAAAAGAACACACATGTAATGCCACTGGTGGCTCCATAGGTGGTATGTGAGAAGAACAACACATTTCAATGACTACTGGTTGTTTGTTACTAAAAAGAACACACATGCATGACACTGGTGGATCCATGGGTGGATTGTG
>OU342741.1:252295279-252354692 GCA_910589775.1 Avena eriantha | reverse complement strand
CCCGAGCATGGCAAGTACGCGAGGGCGAGTCCCCGAGCGTGTTTAGTACGCGAGGGCGAGTCCGCGGTGACTCTGGTTGTTGTTACTAAAAAGAACACACATGCAATGACACTGGTGGATCCATAGGTGGATTATGAAATGAACACACATGCAATGACACTGGTGGATCCATAGGTGGTATGTTAGAATAACACACATTTCAATGACTCTAGTTGTTGTTACTAAAAAGAAAACACATGCAATGACACTGGTGGATCCATGTGTGGTCTCTGAAAAGAGCACACATGCAATGACACTGGTTGTTGTTACTAAAAAGAACACACATGCAATGACACTGGTGGATCCATGTGTGGATTGTGAAGAGAACAAGCATGCAATGACATTGGTGGATCCATAGGTGGTATGTGAGAAGAACAACCATGAAATGACTCTGGTTGTTGTTAGTAAAAAGGACACACATGCAATGGCACTGGTGGATCGATAGGTGGTATGTGAAAAGAGCACACATTTCAATGACTCTGGTTGTTGTTAGTAAAAAGGAAACACATGCAATGGCACTGGTGGATCCATGGGTGGTATGTGAAAAGAGCACACATTTCAATGACTCTGGTTGTTGTTAGTGAAAAGAAGACACATGCAATGACACTGGTGGATCCATAGGTGGATTGTCAAAAGAGCACACATGCAATGACTCCAGTTGTTGTTAGTGAAAAGAACACACCTGCAATGACAGTGGTGGATCCATAGGTGGATTGTGAAAACAGCACACATGCAATGACACTGGTGGATCCATATGTGGTATGTGAAAAGAACACACATGGAATGACTCTGGTTGTTGTTAGTAAAAAGAAGACACATGCAATGACACTGGTGGATCCATAGGTGGATTGTGAAAAGAGCACAAATGCAATGACATTTGAATGGTACTGGTGGATTCATAGGCGGATTGTGAAAAGAGATTTTCCCTCTCTCTGTCACAAATCTCACAAAAGCCCAAACGTGTGGAGATCCCAAACATGTGCTCACTCTGGGTGCTATGCCCTGATTGGCTGACACGGATGTCACACGGATCGTCTCCACCAACCGTTGGTCCCATGTGATCCAACGGGCAGGATAACCCCTCCGTTCTCCACTTTTTTATGCATGGTCAATCCTTGCCACCTCTCTATCCATGCCACCGATACTTTACCCCCATATACAAGTGAAAATCCATCTATCTAACAAAAATAAAAAATAAATGATCATATTTCGAAGAAGCCATCATCTTCGTCTTCCGGTTCGTCCGCGTCTTCGTCAACGCCATGGTCCCCGCCATCGCCGCCATTGGTGCCCTCCTCTGATGACTCGACACCGCCCCCTTCCTCGAATAAGCGCGCTATATCCTCGTCGGAGTCCTCCTCCTCCTCTTCATAGTCCCACGGGTCCACATCACTCTCCTCCGCTTTTGCCTCCAACTGATCGATGAACGCCTCCTCGTTGGCCGAGTCGGACTCGTCCAAATAGCTATCTCCTCTCTTCTTCCTGGTCTTCTTCTCGTTCCTCTTCTTGTTCGTACTCGCCGGTGCAACACGCGCCCCCGTCCTGGCTGCTACTTTGCGCTCGTCCGACGCTGCAGGTACCCCACGCTCCTCCTATGCGGCCGTACGAGCTTCGACGTCGCGGTGTCCTCGAGTGCCGATGTCGATGGATCCTGGCACGGTCAGACACGACGTGCTGCCTCAGCAGGAGACTCACGAGCGTGGACGATGCAGCAAAGAGCCGGGGACGCAGGACGGTCAGTGGACGGCTTGGACCTGCCATTGCCACGGCGAGGGGGCATCGTGCTCGAGGTAGTTGCTCCGAATGGTCGATGGCGGGTACACATAGTGGGGTGCCAATCTGATCAAGGACGAGCAGCGGTTTCGTGTGTCGTGTCCATGCATGCATTTGTCGATTATCAAAAAAAGTAACACTCGCGTACTGAATATAATTTGATCACAACAAAAGTGGCACAGCGTATTCTATACTCGTAAATATCCCATGTATGCCTGTCACGTGGAGTCTGACAGAGCTGGATGTGCCGACGTGATCGTGCAGGAGTTGCGCGCATCATTGCCCCATCAACATGTGACACACGCACGCAGGATGTGCGCGCCGATTCCCGTGACGACCACCCGGCTCACACTCCCCTTATTATATACTGGATTTTGGGTGGCGCCGAAGACCATTGAAGTGTCCATCGCAATAAAGACAAGTCCCATCGATTCCCTACCCCTGCCTCCCTGGCTTCTTTGAGAAGGTAGACCGTACACGGTGGTCTTGTATAATAGTACTAGTACTACTGGACCACGGCTTGTACTCTTACTCTTCTCCCACACTATCTCCTTCCTCCAGCCGCCGCCACACTCACCCTGCAAGCCATGGCACCACTGAGGAGGGGGAGAGGCCGGTCGATGATCCTCACAGAGAAAAGGGAGAGAAATCGCCACGACGCACTTCTTGCTCTACCAGCCGCTCAAGCCCTCCCTCTCATCGAGGCCCAATCTTCCCCGACAATGGCGCCAAATGTTCTAGTAGGAGAGGGCTCCTCCCGGTACGGTCTCCTTATTCTACTTCTTCTCCATCTCCCTCTCCATCATGATCTTAATCAGCTTATTCTTGTTTTTCTTCTTCTTCTGGCTCTTCCTCTTCTACGTATTACAGGTTGGCCGTGGAGCCCGAATCCACCATGACGGAGGTGTTGCAGGACCCGTTCGGCCATGTTCCATGTCTCAGCGAGGTAACAAATCTCCATGCTATTACTTCTCCGAGTTATGATGTGGATTTCTTAGATGTTGTCCGCCCCGCATTGGTTTTTCTTCTTCTTTTGCGAGTTGTATTAGTTTTCATGAATATGACTGGATATCTTGGTCTTTCCTTAATACCGTTGTTCATAGATTCACTAAGGATTTTTTGTGATTAGGATTAATTTAGCGTGGTCATGAATAGATCTCCAGGTCCATTTTTAACACTGCGGCAAATAGATTCAACGGGGATTTTTTGTGATCTGTATTAGTATTCACTTCGGATCTGGAGTGTAATTGTAGAATTCCTATTTCAATTAATATGAACGATGCAACGATCGAAGGCCGAGTACCGTGAGAAGGTGGCCGCGATCAGTTCCAAGATTTCCAACCAACATGAGCTTGCACGCTCCCTCACCCAAGCTAATGAGAGCCTAGGCAAGCAATTATCTGTGCAGAAGGAGATCTCGCTAGATTTTGCACGTGACGTCGTTAGGCTGCAGAAAGTTCTCGACCGTAACTTGATCAGGCAAGAACATGCCATCAAGATAATCAACGAGCTCACAGAGGAGAAGAAGAATCTCGTGGAAAGGTGCATTCTCCTGGAGGACAAAGTCAGCGAGGCACTCAGAGGACGCGTCGAGGAAACCAAGACTACCATTCGAGCCTACCATGACAGGAACTGTTGCCTGGATGCAGTCAAGGAGATGAAGGCGGACATGAGCAGAGGGATCACCGTACTCGAGGGTGTTCGGAAAGAGAACGAGGAGCTAAGGGCATGTCTGGAGGCGTATCGGAGCAATGCCCAAGTCTGATTCCTGTTAGCGGGGACATGAATACCAGTTCGTCCTCCTCTCCTTTTGTAATGTTTAGGGTTCAAGGAGCAATGCCCATGTCCGCTTCCCATTATAGGGTGCAATAAGAATCCTAGGGCAACTCCTTATCTATCTGGACATGTGTTGGTGTTCATGTTCATGAATGGACACCATGTTCTCTTTCCATTATGTATCTGGACATGGGTTTCTGCATTATGAGTTTGCCACTCTCCCACTACTATTTGGTGATATTGGGAAAAACCCACAGCACACTAAACTGCTGATAAATTTTATTTGTCTTCAAATTGAAATTATGACAGTGCCACTAGTTGATTCATAAAATGTTGATTAGTCCGAGATTGCTTCTTCCTTGAAATTATGACAGTGCCACTAGTCGATTCAGTTAATTATGGAAACTAACCAGCTTGTCCTGGTGAACTGAACAAACCATACTATGTATTTTTGTTGCAGGGAAAGAGGCGAAAGATCGATGAGGACCTGGAAACCTGGCTAAATGACAAGATAGCAATCCAAAGGGAGAAGTGGAATTCCCAGAATCTGGCCTTTGACCAACTACGCGCTGAATTCGTGGTCCTTTCTAAGAAGTGCCAGAAACTGAAGGAGTTATACACTGACTGGGCGAAACTACACAGTGAAGGTTGCGCCTCGGCTAGGAAGCAGACGGAGATCATGAAAGGGATCTTGAAGGAAAATCGTATGGCTACGGACAAAATTCTCCAATCCGTGACGGAGCGCTGGAACCTACAGCTGAAGCACGACATAGTACTGAAGGAGCTGGCCAATCTTAGGGAGGACAACAGGCATCTCCGGGCCAGGCTCGCTTGAACACAACATATGTCTATTTAGTACTGAACTGCCTGCTTTATCCTCTGAAGTGGTGATTTTGTAAGCGTGAACTTAACTCTATGCACGATATGTGTGTTCGTCTGAAATTAGTTTGCTCGAGGATTGAGTTTGGCTTAGTTCAGAAAGTGCAACTGCAAGTCTAAAAATTAACTAGTTTCAGGCATTGGTACAACATATATTATTCATCTCGAATTTCCTTTATCCTCTATAGGCTGTCCTTGTTCACCCTCGCGCGCCTTCTTCAGTTCCTTCAACAGATCCGCAATGCAGTACTCTAGCTTCTTCTTGTCTTCCCTGAGCTGATCCCTCTCCTTTTCTGCATTATGAATCAGCAACCTGTGACTATCCTAAAGCTTCTTTGCAGTTCCAACAACCAAGCTCCCATCGATTCCGTCAGTTAGCTTTGACTGCAAATACTCGATTTCTTGTTCCAGCTACTTATTTCGTACCGACAGCTTGTAATTTTTTTCAGCTGCATCACTTACATCAGTAAATCTCTCCGACCTTTCCAACTCATACATCTCCCATAACTGTGCCAAACATTTCTTAAGTGCATCTGACCACTCAAGATCCACCCACTCTACTGCTTTACACACAGGGCCAACCTAAAAACACACACACTATAGTGTTATGAACATGCACGATACATTTTACTTCATGTCAAAGTTGCACATAATGTAAACAAACCTGATTTGTACAACGCAAAAACCTTCTCCTAGTGTTACTGCCTTCGAATGCAACATATCTCCTCAGTTTTAGCCCATGGTCACATGGCGCTTCTCCATCGAGATCTAGGCCCTCCCATTTGGAGTCGTAGATCGTCCTTGGTACCTATAGGTAAATGCAAAGCTGAAATCTAACATGATTGCATGCACATATGGATATTAGATCGAGAGATTTACCATTACCTAGCCCTAGCCCGAGAAAACAGAGGAACTCACATCATGGAAGGAATATTCGATGTCGGAGAGAAGGCTGTCGCTACTCGACTGGTCGTCCTCGCCATTCAAGGACAGCATGGCGAATGCGACGGCAACGACGACGGTGTTGGGTCGGCGAGAGAGAGAGAGAGAGAGAGAGAGAGAGAGAGAGAGAGAGAGAGAGAGAGAGAGAGAGAGAGAGAGAGAGAGAGAGAGAGGAGAGAGAGAGAGAGAGAGAGAGAGAGAGAGAGAGAGAGAGAGAGAGAGCATCCCTTCTACCACTACACTGATGACTAAATTGGCATGTTACAATAGTTTAATGGATACCATGCTCTTTCCCTGGATTACTGTCTCCTGCCTGATATGGATTCTCTTCACACATTCTCATTTCAAATATTAAACCTGCACTCCCTCCATCCCAATTTCATTGCCTAACAAAAACATACCAGTATATTACATCATCCAAAGAAACAAAATCATGTCAACTACAAGGTACTTATGCATCACTTCTTCAGTCATGGTTTCACAAAACATTACATTATAATCTCCCAACAAACATAACCACAACATGGTTTCACAAAACATCACATTACAATCTCTCAACAAACATAATCATAGAAACAAGTATATTACATCAACTCAAGAAACAAAATCATGTCTACTACAAGGTACTTACACATCACTTGTTCTGTCATGGTTTCGCAAAACATTACATTACAGTCTCTCAACAAACAAAATAACAGAAACAAGTACAGTACATCATCTCAAGAAACATAATCATGTCAACTACAATGTATTTATGCATCACTAGTCCAGTCATGGTTTCACAAAACATTACATTACAATGTCCCAACAAACATAATAACTGAAACAAGTATGGTACGTCATCTTAAGAAACATAATCATGTCAACTACAAATGTACTTATGTCTTATTACAACAAGGATGGTTTCAGTGAGTGACATGTCCGAAAATCTCAACAGCTCGCACAACATTATATCGCAATCTCTCAACAAACATAATCACAGAAGCACGCTCTAAATGCAACAGCAGTCAATATTACAAATACAGGCAGGGGAACGTCGCGGTCCATATGACAAGCCCAGGGTAGCAGCTCTCATCAGATCTCATCAACGTCGACCACCTCATTCTGTTCAGCCACTACAAGGGCATCTACATCCACTATAACATGTTCAACAACATCAGAAATGGTACCAAGGAAGAGCACCTTCCTGGTTCGCTTCTTTCGCCGCATAATCTCCATAAGATCTTCAGTATCCAAAACATCTATGAATTACTGCTTCTTATGATGCCACCACCGGATTTTTGCCATCTGCTTAGGGCCAATACTGATTTCCTTACTGATCATCTCTCTCATTTCATCAAGAGTTATGTTTTCTAATCGAAAGTGATCTCCACAGTACATGATGAAACTGGCTTATTAACTCCCGCATCAAGTTTTGCCATGTATGAATCCACCTCTATGTGTATACTGAACTTATCTAGATCAACATCTATTGGTCCATATTCTCTAGGAGCAGAAGCTCTAGCAGCAAGATCTCCAACATCTGCATACATATCATCAATCATCTCTTCAACTTTCACCTTACGATCAGCTGCGCAACACTCCCAAACCATCTGAAGCTCATGGGAGTGCTCAATTTGCTGATAGGTATCATTCATGTTGCGCCACACCAATTTTGTCCTCTGTCTAGAACCCTAGGGAATTCTAGCGGCAAGCATATCTACCAGCTCCGAAACAGACACAACCTCTTTGCAATTCACAAGCAGATGCACATCTTGCCCGTACACAACCCTCTCGCAACCAAAATCAAGCTTTGCAGTGTACTGCCGAACATGAACTGTGAACTCATATAAGTCCCTTGTATCAAAGTTGTGCCTAATTTGATTAAAAAGGGGAACATTTCAGTTCATTCGAAACTATTATGCCGTAGATAACCTACTTGCAAGATAAGGCACATATAAGAAAAATTCACCTCTCGCTCTTCTCCTGGGTTTTTTTCTTCGAGATCTGAGTGCTGCATCCGCCCACCGGAGCTGAACAATCCACCGCCAGCCTTGCTTTTCTCTTCAACCCGCTGCTCGTAGGTACCTTCGGAGCAGAATCCTTGTTGGCCTCCTTGCTAACCGGGGCTGAAGACCTCGCCACAGCTACGCGTTGAGCCCCAGACTTGGGCCCCGACGGACCCTTTTCAGTCGGCGACGTAGGTACAACCTTTGCCTTGCAAGACATGTTGGGCCGCCGCCGCCGGATTCAGTGTCGGGGGAGGGAGAAAAAAGGTCCTCCGTAGCCGGCAGATTTAGGGTCGGGGAAGGGAAGAAAAGGGACCGTCGCCGCTGCCGTAGCAAGATTCAGTGTCGAGAGTTAGGAAAGTACAGTAATGGATTTGCCCCTACGACACGTGCAGGGTGGCTCAGAACAGTGACTGGCGAAGGAGGGGCATAGGAGGAACTAGTGTAACGGAATATCCTGACTTAACGGGCACGATTTGAAAATATTGGGTTTGGCCATCATTCACTCGAAAGACCCATCTCAGCAATTGGCGCCCCAACTTTTCGAATCGCAGTGATAAAAATCAACTTGGGTACCGTGTTGCCTGGCCACCCCAACTTTCAGGCTGCAAAATGATATTCTCCGTAATTAGTGCGCGTGTGAATGCGCGTGCCCGTGCCAGTTTGATGAAACACGCTTGCAATTGCTGTGTGCATGCTGTCGTCTCATTTCCACACGATTCGCTTGGCTTTCCCAGGCCTTTGTTTAAGTGTGTGTCTCTGGAACCGCTTCATGTGCTAGTCAGTGGGACCGAGACCACACGAACGCCATCATCCATGGCCAGCAAGAAGCAGGAGGACTCGCCATGGGCTGGTCTCCTTGAGGGACTTATCCAGAAGATAGGTGATATCTTCCTTTCAACGGACGATATCGACAACTACGCCGCCTTTCGAGAAGTCCGCAGCACCTGGCGCGGCTTCACGGAGGAGCGTTTTATGCCAGCCAATGATACATTGCAAATGTATCTATAAATTTTGATGTTCCATGCTTGGCTTTATCCACTTTCTTGTGTTTTGTTCCAACTTTGGAGTACTTTTCATATGATTTCTTGGACTAACCTATAACAAGAGCCACAGTGCCAGCTACCTGTTTTCTGCTGTTTTTGGTTCCAAGAAAATCAGAAAATGAATATTCTCGGAATTGGACGGGACAAAAGCCAAAGTGGATATTTTTCCGGAAGGGATCAAGTGCTAGAATACGAGACGAAGAAGGTCCAGGGAGCCACCATACCACCTGGCCGCGCGGCCAGGCTTGGCCCACGCCAGGGGGTGGTGTGGCCGCTCCTGGCACCCCCTCAGCCTCTCCTTCCGCCTATAAGTTGTCCTCGGGACGAAAACCCTAAGTACTTGATCAAAAATCCACGAAAGAGTCTGTAGCCGCCGTCTTCTCCATCCCTAGATTGGGAGGGATCTGAAGCTCTTCCCGGCACCCTTCCGGAGAGGGGAATTCACCCTGGAGGCCTTCTTCATCACCATGCAAGCCTCCGGTGTGATGCGTGAGTAGGTCATCCTTGGACTACGGATCCATGTAGTAGCTAGATGGCTGGTTTCTCCTCCTTTGTGCCTTCATGTTTAGATCTTGTGAGCTCCGTTCATGATCAAGATCATCTATTTGTAATTCATACATGTTGTGTTTGCGGGGATCCGATGGATATTGAGATGCTATTTTAGATTGATTATTGATTCTATCATGTCTTTGTTATTTGATATCTTACATGCTTTCTGTTGTTAGTAGCTATCTTGGCCAAGTAGATGCTAGCAACTCCAAGAGATAGTATTTATGCTCGATAGTGGGTTCATGCCTCTGGTAATCTGGGGAAGTGACAGAAATCTCTAAGGTTCTAGATGTGCTATTTACTTTACACGCAGTTCGTAAAGCAATAATCTGTTGCTTGCAACTTAATACTGGAGGGGGTTCGGATGATAACCTGAAGGTGGATTATTAGTCATAGATGCAGTTGGATGGCGGTCTATGTATTATGTTTTAATGCCCAACCAAGTCTCGTAGGAGTCAAAATTATTAGTATATGCATGCATTGCTTTCTCTGTGTTTGTCAATTGCCCCGCTGTAATTTGTTCACCCAGCATGTTGTCTATCTAAGGAGAGCCACCTCTAGTGAACTATGGATCCCGGCCCTTTTACTTTACATACAATCTACAATCTTTTACTACTTTGTGTTTACTTTCTGCAAACTTTTACTTCTTTCCATTCGATACGTTTATTCCTTTGTTTTCCGCAAAACACAGTCAGATTGACAACCTCATCGCAAGTTGGGGACAAAGTTCTATGGTTGTGTTGTGTAGGTCTCCACATTGCTACTAGCACCGATAGTGCGCCCTGCCAAAGCTCAGCTAGTAACACCTTTGGGGTGTTTCCTTGCTCCTACTAGTTCGATTAAACCTTGGTTTCATAACTGAGGGAAAACTTACTGCTGTGCTCATCATACCTTCCTCTTGGGGTTCCCAACGAGCTCTACATCAACTACGAGTCAGCAAGATTTTTTCTGGCGCCGTTGCCGGGGAGTCAAGGACATCTTCACAAGGGGAGTCCCTCATAACCAATCTCTTTACTTTGTTGTTTTTGTTTTTCTTAGTTTCTTTTTGCTTTGTTTGCTTGTTTTGGTTCTTTAAAAACACACAAAAAAAATAGTTTTACTTGTTTGCTTTCTTATTTGAAAACCCAAAAAAATGACTACTCCTGAAAACACTAAGTTGTGTGACTTCACTAGCACCAACAACAATAATTTTATGAGCACACCTATTGGTCCACCTGTGGCTGAGAATACTTTCTTTGAGATAAAACCTGCTTTGCTCAATCTTGTTATGAGAGAACAATTTTCTGGTATTGGTAATGAAGATGCTTCTTCCCATCTAAATAACTTTGTTGAACTTTGTGAGATGCAAAAGCATAGGGATATAGATGGTGATATTATTAAACTAAAATTGTTTCCTTTCTCTTTGAGAGGAAAAGCTAAAGAATGGTTGAATTCCTTAACTAGGAATAGTATTGATTCTTGGACTAAGTGCAAAGATGCTTTTGTTGGAAAATACTATCCTCCTGCTAAGATTATATTCATGAGAAGTGAAATAATGAAGTTTAAACAACTTGATAATGAGCATGTTGCTCAAGCTTGGGAAAGAATGAAATCTTTGGTAAAGAATTGTCCCACTCATGGACTGACTGCTTGGATGATCATCCAAACTTTTTATGCAGGATTGAACTATTCTTCAAGGAACCTATTGGATTCAGCAGCTAGAGGTACCTTTATGACCATCACTTTGGGTGCTGCAACAAAACTTTTGGATAATATGATGGTTAGTTATTCTGAATGGCACACTAAGAGAGCTCCACAAGGTAAGAAGGTAAATTCTGTTGAAGAAACCTCCTCCCTGAGTGATAAGTTTGATATTATTATGTCTATGCTTGTTAATGGAAAAGTCCATATTGATCCAAATAATGTTCCTTTAGCCTCGTTGGTTGCTCAAGAAGAGCAAGTTGATGTGGACTTCATAAGAAATAACAACTTTGGCAACAATGCCTATGGTAATAATGCTTATAGGAACAATTTTGGTAACAACAATTATAAGCCATATCCTCCCAACAATGGTAATGCTTATGGAAATTCTTACAACAATAATAAAAGTGCTCCCTCTGAACTTGAAGTTACGCTTAAAGAGTTTATTAGTAAACAAACTGCTTTCAATAAAACTATCGAGGAAAAACTCTCTAATGCTGAAAGAAATATGGCATCTTTGGCTGAAGCTCAATCTACTTTGAATAAAATGGCTGCTAAACCCGAAACTAATGAGAATCCCTTTGCAGCTACTAATGCTATACAAGTAAGAATTGATGAAAATGTTAGACTATTAGCTGAATTACATGCTAAGTGGGAAAGAGAAGATGAAATTTCTAGAAACATTAGTGTTTCTACTATTACCACCACGAGTGTTGAGGCTAGTGATAGTTCTACCACTTTAGATGATAAAGTTGATTTTGATCTTGATGGTTGCAATATCTCTGAAGTTATTAAGTTCCTACAAAAGCTTGCTAAAAGTCCCTAATGCTAGTGCTATGAACATGGCTTTTACAAAACACATTACTGATGCTCTCATAAAGATTAAAGAAGAAAAGATGAAACATAAAGCTTCTATTCCTATAAAGCAAGAAGATGGTTGGGAACCCATCATTAATATGAAAGTGAATGACTTTGATTTCAAAGCTTTGTGTGATCTTGATAGTAGTGTTTCTACTATGCCTAGAAGGATTTATGATATGCTTGATTTGCCTCCTCTTGAAGATTGTTGTTTGAATGTCCCACTTGATGCCTACGCTTAAAAGAAACTCATGGGGAGTCTTAATTATGTTCTGATTATGGTTAACGATTCTTATGTCCCCGTTGATTTCTATGTTTTCGATGTTGAATACAATGCTTCTTGTCCTATTACTTTGGGAAGACCTTTTCTTAGAACTGTTGGTGCCATCATTGATATGAAAGAAGGCACCATTAAATATCAACTCCCACTCAAGAAAGGTATAGAACACTTACCTAAAAAGAGATAAAAGATTTCTTTTTCTTCTCCTATGAAAACAAAATTTGGTCTTAATGCTTCTTCATTTGAGAACACTTGATTCTTTCTTTGCTTATTATGCCTAACTTAAAGGCGTTAAAGAAAAGTACTTGTTGGGAGATAACCCAAGAGTTTTAGTTGAGTCTTGGAAGTTATTACCTCTGTAATAACCTCTCCTTATCCTTTTTATTTGCTTTTTGTGCCAAGAGTAACCTCTAATGAGAGAGAAGTAATGATTGGGAAAGATTCTGTCCCGAAACAGATTTTTGTGCTTCACCGTAAACATTCCTGAGAGATCTCTGTACGTCGGATTGATCTATAATTGTTTGTGCTTCTGCCCCAGGTTGTTATGTAACTTTCGCCAGTTCAACACTTTTTGATTTGAGCAACAGGACGTCTTCTAAAAAATTCGTCTTTACCTGCTGGTTTGTTTTGACAGATTTCTGCCATTTTCTGCATTTGCTTCTTGTTAGTTCCTTCTTGAGGTCCTTTGGGGAATTGAGCTTTTTGAGGGAATTTCTACAGTAGCTAGTGTTCTAATGGAAGTTTATTTGGTGTTAGAACTTAACCTTGAGACTTATTTATCTTAAGTGCACTAACGTTGCTAATGAGATTGTGTGAAGTTTTGTATGAAGGAAAAATTTCAGGTGTATGGAAGGAATGAGTAAGGAGATGAAGGATGGACTAAATCTCAAGCTTGGGGATGCCACGCGTGTCACCCCAAGAAATATCTAGGAAGTACAGGCGTCAAAGCTTGGGGATGCCCAAGGCATCCCCTTCTTCATCAATAAAAATCCCAGATTTCTTCCAAACGCTTCATTTTTACTGTTTCATGCACAGTTGTGTTGTTCTTGGAGCGTCTTCTTTTTTGTTTTCGTTTTGGTTTTTAGTTTGCTTGGTTTTCTTAGTTTTCTGAATAAATTTGTTGTACCCCCTCTTTCATATGTTGGTTTGCAAATAGTTTGGTTTGGTTTGGAAAAGAGTAGGAAAGTTCATACTTATGTGGTAAAAAGAGCTCGTTTTTGACTATGGCCTATGCTTTGTCATGCCATGCTTGATATTGTTTTGACTTTATGTTTAGTATTCTTTGCTGTAGCATGACTTGTTATAAACAATTGAGATTGCTTAATGTGCCTTGGATGAATCATGCGTTGTTTTAGCATATTAAAGCATAGTATTGTGGTATTCTCCTTTGATGTTTTTTTTGGGTTGACTTGGCGCATGCTCACACGATGTTATGACTATCCAAAGTCACCATAGACTTTATGATCCTTTAGTTTTCAACTTGTAGTATCACTTTATGCTTTTATCAATGATGTTTTGTCGCTCTGCATGATTATGGCCATTATTGCTCTCTTAGTTGGTCGCTCCCAGTCTTTTGCTAGCCTCCACAACAAAGTATGAGTTCCACTCATGCATCCAACTCCCTAAACCAAGTTATTCCAAAGAGTCCACCATACCTACCTACTAGCTTATGCTATTCCAAGTATATTCATGCTTTTGTTTACCTTCCACTTGTTATGAGAAAACTAGTGATTAAAGCTCTCACGAACTTGATGGCACACTTTACTTTATTGCCTCTAATAAACTTGAACCATTGGGTCCTTCTTTGTTGTGTATATGCTTGTGCTTTATAAGTTGAAATTAGCAGAACCATGTTTCATGGGGAACGCTTTCAACATCACACTTGTACTTTGTACTCCGTTGATATCATGTTGTTTTGCTTACGGATCCCGGCGGTGTGAAATAAATGTGGAACTTGTAAGATCATGGAGTTTGTATATGTGTTAGAGAAACGCCTAGGCCGCTAGCCTAAGCCATGCCTAATCATGGTGGAAACTTGCAGCATCACCATAATGAGCACTCTATGAAGCATCCTCGATAAAACCTATGCAAATAGCAAATAAAAAGATCGCTGAGATGCTCATTGTCTGCTTGCCTTGTCATTTTGATTATGGAAATCTCCCGTATCATGTGCAAGGGGTACCCCATTGGCGGTTCTTAATGATACACATATACTTACAATGACAAGAGCATACTCGTGACTGAAATTGAGTAGCATGAGGATCGGTCTTCGTAAGTAAGGGGCATGACATTTCTGTTTATAACTTGTCAAGCATATCCTCTTAGTTGTGTCACTTTAACCTTAATCACTTTCAAGATGCTTATGATAGGGGCAATGAGAGCTGAAAACTACAAGTACCATAATTTTTGGAAGCTCTTTATGAGACTTGAATCCCAACTTCCTTTTACAAAAGGCTTTTCTTCCACCATTATATTGAGTCTCCACCTTCTATCTTTATGCACCTACTTTGAGAGCATAGTGGCCATTCTTAGTTCTATGTGCATTGTCCCAAGACTAGTTGATTGATGCATAACTTGTTATTGCTTGTTTTAAACTATTGTATCTAGTCACTCTTATGAACTTTGAAGGTGTCCTATGCATTTATATTTGCTACTCTATTGAGAGACAAGCTGAATACTATTATGCTATGTTTTCTTTATGTGAAACAAACAAACGTCTTGCAAGGCATGTTATTCATGAATCTTTTGTTTGTACCTTTTTATGTTGCATCATAGTTTCTTTGCCTATTGCTAGAACTTTTTCTTTCATGTTATGATTGAAGTACTATGATCCGAGCTTTGAGTTTTGCAAATACTTTGATCAAGTCTTTGATGGTGCATGTCACCTCAAAAATTATTTCTTTTTTTATCACTTACCTACTCGAGGACGAGCAGGAGTTAAGCTTGGGGATGTTGATACATTGCAAATGTATCTATAATTTTTGATGTTCCATGCTTGGTTTTGTCCACTTTCTTGTGTTTTGTTCCAACTTTGGAGTACTTTTCATATGATTTCTTGGACTAACCTATTAACAAGAGCCACAGTGCCAGCTGCATGTTTTCTGCTGTTTTTGGTTCCAGGAAAGTCAGAAAATGAATATTCTCGGAATTGGACGGGACAAAAGCCAAAGTGCCTATTTTTCCGGAAGGGATAAAGTGCCAGAATACGAGACGGAGTAGGGCCAGGGAGCCACCACACCACCTGGCCGCGTGGCCAGGCCTAGCCCGCACCAGGGGTGGTGTGGCCGCTCCCGGCACCCCCTCGGCCTCTCCTTCCGCCTATAAGTTGCCCTCGGGACGAAAAACCTAAGTACCCGATCCAAAATCCACGAAAGAGTCTGTAGCCGCCGTCATCTCCATCCCTAGATCAGGAGGGATCTGAAGCTCTTCCCGGCACCCTGACGGAGAGGGGAATTCACCCTGGAGGCCTTCTTCATCACCATGCAAGCCTCCGGTGTGATGCGTGAGTAGTTCATCCTTGGACTACGGATCCACGTAGTAGCTAGATGGATGGTTTCTCCTCCTTTGTGCCTTCATGTTTAGATCTTGTGAGCTCCGTTCATGATCAAGATCATCTGTTTGTAATTCATACATGTTGTGTTTGCGGGGATCTGATGGATATTGAGATGCTATTTCAGATTGATTATTGATTCTATCATGTCTTTGTTATTTGAGATCTTGCATGCTTTCCGTTGTTAGTAGCTATCTTGGCCAAGTAGATGCTAGCAACTCCAAGAGTTTGTATTTATGCTCGATAGTGGGTTCATGCCTCTGGTAATCTGGGGAAGTGACAGAAATCTCTAAGGTACTAGATGTGCTGTTGCTACTAGGGAGAAAACAACAATCCTTTGTTCATAGAACGATCGTATTGTTTACTTTACACGCAGTTTGTAAAGCAATAATCTGTTGCTTGCAACTTAATACTGGAGGGGGTTCGGATGATAACCTGAAGGTGGATTATTAGTCATAGATGCAGTTGGATGGCGGTCTATGTATTATGTTGTAATGCCCAATCAAGTCTCAGAGGAGTCAAGATGATTAGTATATGCATGTATTTCTTTCTCGGTGTTTGTCAATTGCCCCGCTGTAATTTGTTCACCCAGCATGTTGTCTATCTAAGGAGAGCCACCTCTAGTGAACTATGGATCCCGGTCCTTTTACTTTACATACAATCTACAATCTTTTACTACTTTGTGTTTACTTTCTGCAAACTTTTACGTCTTTCCATTCGATACGTTTAATCCTTTGTTTTCCGCAAAACACAGTCAGATTGACAACCTCATCGCAAGTTGGGGACAAAGTTCTATGGTTGTGTTGTGTAGGTCTCCACGTTGCTACTAGCACCGATAGTGCGCCCTGCCAAAGCTCAACTAGTAACACCTTTGGGGTGTTTCCTTGCTCCTACTGGTTCGATTAAACCTTGGTTTCATAACTGAGGGAAAACGTACTGTTGTGCTCATCATACCTTCCTCTTTGGGTTCCCAACGAGCTCTACATCAACTACGAGTCAGCAGCCAACTGGATTGTTCTAGAGCACCAGTTATCGGAGGAGTATCGGGTATACAATGCCGCCATCATGTTATTCGCAGGTGCTTTCTTAATATTCATCTATATATATGTGATTGTTTTTTTATTCACATCCTATACTATATGTTTTCAAGTCCTATTTCTTTGTCCACTTGTTGCCTAGGGTTTTTCTCCATTGTTTACCTTGATTGAATTTTAGTCTTTTTACCTTGACTGAATCTCTATTTCTCCTCCCTCTCTCTCTGGAAGGTACTTTTATGTCGGTAGCATAACCAACGGCCTCCTTGTGCTTGGACAGAGGGTGCAACCATACAAGACCCGGTTGTGCAACCCCTTCTTGGGTGCTATCAAGTGCCTGAGGGCGGAGATACCGACCGAGTAGGTGGCTTTTGTCGCTATGACGATGTTCCCTTCGTTGATGGTGTTCACATCAAACCATCAGAACACCACCATTCGGTGGGCGGATGAGAGCACGGAGGAAGGGAGTCACCCGGTCTTTGGTGAAGGGTGGTACTCTCTGTATGACTTCGCGGAACTCTGGAGCATGACTTCTTACACCGGTGATGTTTTTGTCACAGATAGATACGGGGTATGTCCTCTCGACTATGTGTGATGCTGCTCATGGAGATGTCCAACTGCAGCGCTCTGCATGAACCTTGGAGATGCATCCCACCATTGCAGGCCCTGTTCCGGGCTGCCAGTTCCCAGAGAATCATTTTTACCTCGTCGAGTCCGACGGGGAGTTGTTGTTTGTTGTGAGTGTACCGGTCTATGGCGGCAGACCGGTTTTTACCAGGTTGATACCCAGAACCATGTCCTTTAGCCAGTCAGAGGCATCGGAAGTCGTGCTCTCTTTGTTGCGGAAAATCGGCGTGTCTGCACCGACAGCGCCAGGGTACCCATGGTGCAGGCTAGCAGCATATACTATGCGGACCTATCCAAGATTAGATCTTACAACTTTGAGGATTTTGCATGGGGAGTGGTTTATGGATCAATGACCGTACTTTCAAACTCGAACGATTTCTGGCGTAGTATTGCAGAATCATTGAGAATTCTGAGCTACAGATGGTGCCGCCTTATGGCGAGGATGCTACGACCCACTACGATTACTACAGCGGCTATCCATCAGATTGATGGATTGTGTGGGTCTGATCCTGATGTATTCTCTTTAGGTAAGCTCTTTATGTGTTCACTTTGTTGAGTGAATGTCTATGAATTTTGCAAGTTCTATGGTGCCCGTGTAATACAAAGGACGTTCTCCCTGTTCCAGTAGCTTGTGTGTTGTACATCTTCCAATTTCACTATTTTTTCATGTGTGTGTAGTAATTTTAATAGATGCTCAATTTTTAACAATCCTCAAACAACTTACAACTGCAAATTATAGTAGATTATTAAAATCCTCAGTAAACTTGATAGTAATAAAATGAAGCATAAAAGTTGCATTAGAGTCCAGACAACTAAAACACATCATAACTGGTGTTACAAAAGGTCTCTATGGAGCTTGCATCCTGAGACATGTAACACCTGGCTTGTAACACCCCCGGGATCAGGGTTAAACAAATCCAGACCTTAGCCAGACATAAGCATAACCTAGAGCTCGAGGATATTTAGTGAGAAATCGGTAACAAAACAGTAACCCCGTGACACAAAAATTATTACAGCAAGCTTAAGCACACGTTGATATCCACCAAAGTAATCCTCATCTCACAGCTAGGATCACCCCCGCGTACCCATGAGGAAGCATCCTTAAGCACACGTTGATATGCCAAGTTTTACGATTAGGTTCATGTTCTCTATGATCTTAGAATTCGGTCACCAAGCGTTCATAACCGTGAACATGGCTTTTCGAAAAGATTTAACCCTGCAGGGGTGTACAACTTTCCCCACACGTACCAACCTACTCCTAATGCCACTAGATAAGCCCTCTTCCTTGGAAGGCCGACAGAGGGTGGTTGGCCACGACCTTTACCTTGCTTTCGCCGAGACCATGAGTCACGCCCTAAGGATGGTTCTGCCGTAACGGGTCAAATCTCGAAGCTGGTCCCTAGAGATGTGGGCGAGGTTGGTTTACCAGGGGCTCCATCCACCCCAAGCAACCACAACCAAGCTTACCTACCTGTATGAATGCACTTCCTTCACCGCCTTCGATAAGATCTAGAATGCATGTCGAATGGAGCGTCCGAACTATGTGACTCATGGAATCTACTAGGCAAGTTAATCAGCGGAGGGGTTCCCAAGCCCCGTGTGGCTGTACGCTCGTCTTGGTCCAAAGGCAAGAACTCGGTTCCTAGTAGTGGCGAGCATGGGACTAGAAAAACCACATCCCACCATGGCCTCCCATATAAGCCTTAGCATGTTTAACCATTACCACTGATCTTACCTCATCAGTATACCTCATTCTCCTGTCATACTAGATTATCTACATCTGATACATCATCTGGATGAACCAGCACTCATTGCTAAGCAGGGCTAAGCAAGACACTCATATAAGCTCTAGAAGTGCAAAGAAGCCAAACCTAGTTATGCTAGGAGTAGTGGATCAGGTAATGTAAGCTCAAGGGTGTAATGCAATAGATAGGATACTCTATCTATCGATAAAAGACCACAGTAGAATCATATGCACATGGCAAGAATAAAATACTTTGAAAGCATAGGATTATATCATGTGTGGGGCTATGCTTGCCTTGTTTGTTGATAACCAATAAGCAGATCTTTGGAAGCCTTGTACTTGACTGGATTATAGTTGATCAAGTATTGTTCATCGATCTTTGACGGTGTTGATCTCGATCTTCGATCTCGATCTCGATATCGTATTCTACTGGGAATCAACACATGGCATCGATGCAATGCTCAAGCAAGGATGATGATATGACAAGTTAAATAGATCTTAAATGAAACCCTAGGGCATGCTTAATCATTTTAAACAGGGTCCAAAGGTACAAACCCAATAAAAGGGGGAAACCTGGAACACCTATGAGGGGTGGATTTAGTTCTCTTATTAAACTTGTCATTTAAGTTGCTTAACAATGCATGATTATAGCTTAAACATATAGATCTCATTTTTCTGAACATTTTGATATATTATACACATTTTTTGAGTTATAAATAATAGCGGTGGCGGCTGGCGGCGCTAGGCGGCTTCCTGGGACGCGCGCAAGGGCGGGTTCGACTGGCCTCGTCGCGGGAGACCTCAAAGTGGCGGCGCCACTGCGAGGTGGTCACCAGAGGCGCCACTGCAACGGTGAGTGGCGGAGGCAGACGGCGGCGCGCGACGCGTGCTCTAACCAGAGCGAGAGGGAGAGGGTGGAGGGGTCCAGGAGGACCACAAGCTCACCGGGAGCATGAAGAGGCGGTCGGCAAGGCAGGGAGTGGTCAGGGGGCACCGGAATTAACGACAACGGTGGCAGAGCTCGTCAGGGACGGAAGATCCGATGGGGGCACCTGGAAGCTCCTCCTCTTGCGCTGACTAGGGCAGAAGAACATGGCCATTAAGGGGATCTCGACGGAGGCCTCAGCTTGACCCGGGGCGGCCGGAGACGGCGACGATGGAAAGCTCTGGCCGGAGCTAGGGTTTGGCCTGAGGGGAATTGGGGAAAAGAGGAAGCTAGGGTTCATCTCGGTGGCGGGAGGGGTACTTGTAGACATCGTGACCGTCGGTAGCACGAATCCTAGCGCGGGCGACCATCGCAGCGCCGGCAAGTGGAGGGCACGCCGACAGCGAGGAGCTTCCCTGTCGGGGACAAAGACGACGACGGGGTGAGGAGGCCGAATTGGTATGGGCCAGGGACGGGCTGCACTTGGGCCGGCTACGGGCGAGCGCAGGCGGCAGGAAGAGGAAAAAGGAGATGGGCCTGCTGGGCTGCGGCTGCTGGCTCCATTTTTTCTGCCAAAACCTTTTTCTTTTTCTGAAATCTATTTCTCTTTTGTATTTTCAAATACAAATCTATTTTGAGTTATTTCAAAAATACTAGAAGGTTTGTAAGATATATAAAATACTCAAGTCCCTTGTAGTTAATTTGGGCTCCACATGTTTCTATGTTTTTAGAAATATTCAAAACCTTTTGAATTCATTTTGGAGAGGGAAAAATAGCTAGGTTCAGGGTTTTACTTATTTTCTTTGCATGCAATCTTAAAGATGATGCTCATGAATGCATAAACAAATCCTAATTAATATTAGCTAAAACTAGGGTGTTACAGCTCTATCCCCCTTACGAGAATCTCGACCCGTGATTCCGCAGGTAGGAAGAAGGAAGAGAACATGGTCACTTCTAAGGATAAGAAGGAAACACACTAAACAACACACCGAGTATCTCATGGTCAACTCATGAATGAGTTTTCAAAACAACTCTGAGGTGACAAACATGAAACACATGAACGTAAAGGAGGAAACAAGAGGAGAAGGTTTCAAGTGAAGAGATATCTGGTCTTCATAAGGATTGAGACCATGGAGTTTCAAAAGAGTTTTGGCTTCTGAAAAGGAAAGCTTACAACGAAAAGAACATGACCACAGACTACGAGATATGAACCTCTACTAGATGACTTAAGTAGAGCGTTCAGGGATACAGAGATACAAAGAACAAAAATTTTGAACTACTTTTGATACAGAAGGATCACTCTTCGTTCAACAGAAGGTTAAGACAGAAAGATGTTTTATGGCGAGGACTCATAAGAGTCACAAGGAGCATGTAACAAGAGGAACTGATGTTTACCAAAATCATAGTCACTTTATAAACATGATCGAGATACGAAGGAAACTCTTCATTCATCTGGGATTATCAAAATCTTTGCCAAAGATTGTGATATCACTTTACACCACCAGATGAATAGATAATAAGATTCCGTGTGACACGAGATAAAAGAAACTTCATTCTCAGACTTTTATTACTTGGCACAACAAGAAGCGTGCCAACATAAAGGGTCTGGAGGTCGACCGAGAGACATTTAGCAACACTACTTTAAAATTTCTCCTTAATGTTCAAGTCAAACAAACATCAAGTAAAGGTCGGACTTTGGAGACAAAGGAAACCATGAGCACAACTCCTATAAGGAAATCATAGAAGGATCCTCATGAAGAGTAGATGCTATTTGCTGATTCAAAAGAATTTGACAATAGGCATTCCGACTAGTTGTGTCAACCATTACATCAATCATGTCAGACTTACATGGAAACCTATGTCAAAATCTTGAGGAACACCAACCATATATCTGCTTGAGATTCAGATTCAGTTAAGTGGAATGATACTTCAGACTCGGCATGTCTGAATAGAAAGCTTGCAACATTTACCACAAGGATAAAGTTACTAGATTCTCAAGACATGGACTACAGAGTTAAGCTCCAATAGACTGAGCTAGATTGCTAGACCCATGTATTAACAACTTGTTAGAGGACAACTGCTCATACATCAAGTACTTTCAATGAAATACAACTATGTCCTTGAGGGTATAGAGATAACTCTACTCAAATCCACGGCAACATCTTTCTACAGTTGCGCATGAATTGGAGAAGGTTATTTCTAACATCTATAACACATTCTTCGAGATGACCCGAAGACGGTTCTCGAAAGTTTTCCAACATTAAAGGCAAATGTTTCATATGAGTCTATTCTAGCATGGAGAAGATAAGGATATTGTCGATGGGCTCAACAACAAACTTATCGAGATACTCCAAGATGATGAACTCATATATTACTTGAACAAGGAAAAGTATTGGTCAAACCAAAGTACATGAAGATGTACTCAAGTGAAACATCATGAGTAAAAACATCTTGGAACTGAGTTTGATTTGACGATAACCCAAATCAAATCAAAGGTGGGAAAGATAACATATCCATGGAGGGAATACTATCTTTCTTCAGCACGAACAACACCAGACATCCCTTTAAGATGAACTAAGTTAGATAGAACTTTTGTCTTACAACTCTCCAAGTTGTTGTTTAATCTCAACCAACTAGTTCAGGGGTATCCAGTACGGATCCTTGGAGAAAGGTGTAGTTCGGAGAACTTGCTTGCTCAAGAACTTGACTACACGGTCATGTGGCAACATGCCAATAGTTCTAGTAGACGTCTAGAATATCACGAACCATCGATATGTCACTTAGTTTGAGAGGAAACTTCCTTGATAAGGCAAGAAGACATAGTCTCAGAGTTTTGACATGAGCCTAACTCTTTGACCGAAGAGAGTGTACTAGAGTAATGGACTTGGTAGCACAATCATTCTTTGCTTAGTGATAGGGTTAACCAATCATGCTAAGAATGAAAAAATGTCCTTAGAGTTCAAAGCAGTAATGAATTGCTAAGAATCTCAGATAGCCATATTATTACGCACACGCATCATTCATGAGCGTGAAAGCTCGCAGGAAGGGTGGGTAAATATGTGTGAGAGCATCACTTCATTAATAAGGCCATGAAACTCGCCATGACCTCTTAGTATGAAAGAGTGTGATACTCTAAGATAGAACATATATAAGTTAATCAATGCCTCTTGATCTACAGATTACAAAACTTTGTCCTAGTCCTAGATATGACGAGGTACGGGAGTTTGTTTCTCCTAACATCCCGAAATGGTTTGTTTGACGGACCACCAGAGTATGTTCCATCGGAAAACACCAATGCGTAGTACCACTTGGCTACCAACTGATAGACAAAGGTGGGAAACAACAAGGGAAAAGAACATGCTCAGGATAAAATCCCGAGGTGTGGATGCATCAGTGAATAATCTTCCGAAGACCGATGCAGAAAAGGGAGGTGTGGCAGAGTCACGGGTACATATGCGAGACTCACGAGGAGTACTCTTGTCGTGATCTATTTTGTTCCATTAAAGACATCTACCATAGCATGTGGTAGGGAAAGTCCGTAGTTGTAATAATCCAATTAGGACAAAGACCACAAGCTTGAAGGCCATAATTATAGTTCTGGCCATCCTGAGGTGAGGGTGAACATTACGACAGGGGTTAATAGAATGGGGCTTGGGTTAAAGATCAACTTCATGTACAAGATTCATAACACTAGAATCCAACACAATCCGGGATCTTCGGTTCAAGTTCGAGGGTTAAAACTCGAGAAAGAAGTAAATACTACTTGAGTGACACATCGTACACTGCAGGGAAGCAATCACGAGGTAACTTCCAAGAGAAGGAACGACTTCTGAAGTACCCAAACAAACAAAAAGGAGGCACACGAGGCGAAAAGAAACCTTGAAGCCTAGAATAGAACACTATGGATCCTTTAATATAATATTGTGGGCCCATAGGAGAGAGAGATCACGATGGAAAGGAATCTCTCAGCTGAAGCAGAGCAAAGGGTTCACAAGGAATTCACAAAACACGCACTCTAGAGAACTCAACACTAAGACAACTGGCTGAGAAACAACATACCAAGAAGGAACCTAAGCTTTGAAAGACTAGAAGAGATATCAAAACTTTTCCAAAGTTAACACAATATAAGATGACCCAGAGTAAGAGCGAAACTGGATAAGGAGAAAAAGAAGCATACTAGAGTTTTCGCAAATACTTTTCATCTGTGAAATAGTTTTCACAAGAACTAGACTCAACATCGACCAATAGCAAGGTTTTCCTATGGTCGGTACTCCTCTGATAAAAACAACTGTAACACCCCCGACATCGGGGTTAAGCAAATCCAGACCTTAGCCTGCCATAAGCTTAACCTAGAGCTCGAGGATATTCAGTGAGAAATCGGTAACAAAACAGTAACCCCATGACACAAAAATTATTACAGCAAGCTCATAACTGAGCGAAGAACCAAAATATTACAAGCAGAGGTCACTGACAAAAAACATCAAACAATAGAAGGAAAATTATGCTATTAAGTATAGGAAACTTAACAAATGGCCTAAGAGGCTAGAAGCATAATGATGACGTCCTAGCCCATAGATTCCAGGCTGCCGGCCGGGAACCCCAAGCTACTCGTCGGTGACGATGTCGTACGGAACTCGTCTTCAAGGGAAACACTTATTCTGCTACAAAAGTATCATCAAAGCAAGGGTGAGTAGAGCGTGTAGTCGGCAAGACTTATGGCTGGTGGGGTTATTTTGCATAAAGCCATCTTTGTTTATGAAACAAGAGGGAGAAGAAGCCCTTCTAATCAGAATATTTTAAAAGGGGATAAGAGAGCGACATCTCTGAAGAATTGATCATCATATTTTGATATCCACCAAAGTAATCCTCATCTCACAACTAGGATCATCCCCTCGTACCCATGAGGAAGCATCCTTAAGCACATGTTGATCTGCCAAGTTTTACGATTAGGTTCATGTTTTCTATGATCTTAGAATTCAGTCACCAAGCGCTCATAACCGTGAACACGGCTTTTCGAAAAGATATAACCCTGAAGGGGTGTATAACTTTACCCACACATACCAACTGACTCTTAATGCCACTAGATAAGCCCTCTTACTTGGAAGGCCGACAGAGGGTGGTTCGCCACGACCTTTACCTTGCTTTCGCCGAGACCATGAGTCACGCCCTAAGGATGGTTCCGCCGTAACGGGTCAAATCCCGAAGCCGGTCCCTAGAGATGTGAGCAAGGTTGGTTTATGAAGGGCTCCATCCACCCCAAGCAACCCCGACCATGCTTACCTACCTACATGAATGCACCACCTTCATAGCCTTTGATAAGATCCAGAATGCATGTCGAATGGAATTCCCGAACTATGTGACTCCTGGAATCTACTAGGAAAGTTAATCAGCGGAGGGGTTCCCAAGCCCCGTGTGGCTGTACGCTCGTCTTGGTCCAAATGCAAGAACTCGGTTCCTAGTAGTGGCGAGCATGGCACTAGAAAAACCACATCCCACCATGGCCTCCCATACAAGCCTTAACATGTTTAACCATTACCACTGATCTTACCTCATCAGTATACCTCATTCTCCTGTCATACTAGATTCTCTATATCTGATACATCAATTGGATGAACCAGCATTGAATACTAAGCAGGGCTAAGCAAGACACTCATATAAGCTCTAGAAGTGCACACAAGCCAAACCTAGTTATGCTAGGAGTAGTGGATCAGGTAATATAAGCTCAAGGGAGTAATGCAATAGATAGGATACTCTATCTATCGATAAAATACCATAGTAGAATCGTATGCACATGGCAAGAATAAAATACTTTGAAAGCATAGGATTATATCATGTGTGGGGATATGCTTGCCTTGTTTGTTGATAACCAATAAGTAGATCTTCGGAAGCCTTGTACTTGACTTGATTATAGTTGGTCAAGTATTGTTCGTCGATCTATGACGGTGTTGATCTCGATCTTCGATCTCGATCTCGATATCGTATTCTACCGGGAAGAAGCAAACACCGGAAAGAAAGGGAGAACAACAATCAACACATGGCATCGATGCAATGCTCAAGCAAGGATGATGATATGACAAGTTAAATAGATCTTAAATGAAACCCTAGGGCATGCTTAATCATTTTAAATAGGGTCCGAAGGTACAAACCCTAGAATAGGGGAACCCCGGAACACCTATGAGGGGTGGATTTAGTTCTCTGATGAAACTTGTCATTTAAGTTGCTTAACAATGCATGATTATAGCATAAACAGATATATCTCCTTTTTCTGACATTTTAATATATTATACACATTTTTCTGAGTTATAAATAATTAGATATTGATTTTATAAGAATTAAACCATTTTCTGGATTTATTAAAATATTTAAACCTTTTATTGCGTCAGTATGACACACGGCTGACGTCAGCGTGAGCATCTATTCTTTTCTCACCCGAGCCTGAGATAGCCAGAATCACTGACTGCTAGGCCTGAGGCCACGTCGGGCTGCCACGCTGGCAAGGCTTGCACAACGCTGACGTTGGCGCCACATCATGGCCACGCAGGAGCCACGTTGACGCCACGGTGGCGCCACACAGTACTCGCCGGAAAACACGTCGGCGGTGGCGGCTGGGGGCGCTAGGGGGCTTCGTAGGATGCATGGAAGGGTGGGTTTGACTCGCCTCATCGCGGGCGACGTCAAAGTGGTGGCACCACTGCGAGGTGGTCACCGAAGGTGCGACTGCAACGGTGAGCGGCAGAGGCAGACAGCGGCGCGCGACGCGAGTTCTAACCGGAGTGAGAGGGAGAGGGTGGAGGGGTCCAGGAGGACCACAAGCTCACCAGGAGCGTGAAGAGGCGGTCGGCGAGGCAGGGAGTGGTTATGAGGGCGCCAGAATTGACGGCAATAGTGGCAGAGCTCGTCGGAGACGGAGGATCCGATGGGGGCGCTTGGAAGCTCCTCCGCTTGCACTGACTAGGGAAAAAGAACATGGCCAGCAAGGGGATCTCGACGGAGGCCTCAGCTTGACCCGGGGCGGCCAGAGACGGTGACAATGGAAAGCTCTGTCCGGAGCTAGGGTTTGGCCTAAGGGGAATTGGGGAAAAGAGTAAGCTAGGGTTCATCTCGGCGGCGAGAGGGGTACTTGTAGACATCGCGACCATCAGTAGCACGAATCCTGGCGCAGGCGGGCATCGCAGCGTCGGAGAGCGGCGGGCGTGTCGACAACGAGGAGCTTCCCTGTCGGGGACAAAGAAGACAACGAGGTGAGGAGGCCGAACCGGTACGGGCCAGGGTGGGCTGCACTTGGGCCGGCTACGGACGAGTGCAGGCGGAAGGAAGAGGAAAAAGGAGATGGGCCTGCTGGGCTGCGGCTGCTGGCTCCATTTTTTTCTGCCAAACGATTTTTCTTTTTCTGAAATCTGTTTCTCTTTTGTATTTTCAAATACAAATCAATTTTGAGTTATTTCAAAAATACTAGAAGGTTTGTAAGATATATAAAACACTCAGGGCCCTTGTAGTCAATTTGGGGTCCACATGTTTTTGAGTTTTTAGAAATATTCAAAACCTTTTGAATTCATTTTAGAGAGGGGAAAATAGCCAGGTTGAGGGTTTTACTTATTTTCTTTGCATACAATTTTAAAGATGATGCTCATGAATGCACAAACAAACCCTAAGTAATATTAGCTAAAACTAGGGTGTTACATGGCTTCCATGAGAGCTACATATGAGATTATTAAGTATGTTTTGCGTCAAAGCTTGCATGTTTTTCAATTCATATAAGTCTTTGTGTGCTATGGTGATTACTAAATCTATTTTGTGGGCTTCTTGCTCAACAATATCACGGGCATCTTGGAGGGCATCCTCAAATAATCTTTCGGCTAGAAAAAGAGGATCATTCGAAGCGGTGTGCCATGAGCAATAGGTATTGTCACTGCTTCTGTATGAAACAAAATCTGAACTTGGAGAAGCAGGTCTCTGTTCGGCATTCAGAGGGTCATTTGTAGCCTGAAACAAACACAAAACAAGTTATAACAGCATTACCATGCAATCACACCACCATGAATTTTAAATCTGTCAATGCGGTAATATATAAGGAAGGAAGCAATTAGCAGTGGTGGCTCATACATCGATTTATTCTTGAATAAGTGGACCAGCTGGTGCCATAGAGCGATGCGAGCAGGTGCTGCTCTGTGAAACGACTGCTCTACTTGAAGACGGCTGAGACCAAGACAAAACAAGTTACTTAAACAGTAGACTTGGGAAATAAACTACAAGTTCATTTTGAATAACAATGTGAGGAATCAACAAAAGTACCTGATGCAGAGTGCTCAAACTAGAATGTGCAGAACATGAATAAAACGAATATGAAAACTAAGCCATTATGTTTCTCATATATAAACTAGCTAGGAACTACACAACGGAATCTGCCACTGATTTAATCATAGAAAAAAAGAGTAACCCAGCCAACAAAAACACATCAATTGTGATCCTAGAATATGCTAGCCACATTATTTTAGACAAACAATGAATCAAGAAATCATACATTGAATTATTCATGAGATAATTTCAACACTTCGGTGACCTGAGAACAAAAAACTGAACCATCAAGTGCCTCATATTAAAATAGCCAGTTCATGTAACTATGATACACAGTAGATACAAGAGTGAGATGAAGTGCACAGAGTTCCTTATGATACATGTGTGGATCTTATTGCTAGTGTGGCCTTGTACTTATTATCAGGCAACTCAGATGCAATACACTCGGCCTATCTATATCTAGGAAATTGAACTAAGCACATGGAACAAAAGCAGACCATAGTGGGGCTAAAAAATTTGACGCTATTTTTTGGCAAAAAAATATGAAGACAAGAAAGACAAATGGTAAATTTAAGTAAATAAAAAATGTGGAAAGGACCAAACTTCGGGAGGGGGGCCTTACGGTAGGTGTTACAAGAGATCTATGGCGGCTCGTGTGGAGGGGCGGAGTATATACTCCATTGTTGCTCCTCTGCATAAAGGTAATGCCAACTGTAAATACAAAAAGGTTCCAACATGATATACGTTGGCATGAAGTGAAACAAAAGTGATGGGGTCTTACGGTATTATAGGAGTCATTCACTCTATGCTATTGTGTGCAAACTGAGGCTGTTCCTTGCATAATAATAGCAATAAGTTTGAGCCGCAGGTTAAGAGGGATCAAATCGACAGTACATAATGGTCAAATAGTATGATTGTGTAAATGTGTAGTATAGGATAGCAGGACAATAGCATGATGGAAATACTATAGTTCGTAAATCGGTGAATGAGAGAGATATTATATAATCATATCTCATGTGGACAAGTACAACAGAGAATGTAAACAAATATGTTAAGTGACTAATAATTCACAAAGAAATAGTATAGTACATAAAAACAGTTCAATGCGTGGAGTTTAAGCGTAACCATAATGGCTTAATTTAGTACATAACAGGTATATATCAAGTAAAGAACCTGTTAGTTAGGAAATTTAGCACGAATACAGTACATTGCTAACAAAAAAATCACGCAGGGAGATCTGGTTTCATCTCGGTCGGGCGGCGTCTAGGCCTCCTCCGCATCCTCATGGGTCACGTCGAGGTCGTCAAAGGTGCTACGGTCGTAGTGGGTGTAGACGAAGGGGAAGAAGATCATGGGCGGGCGAGGATACGAGCATAACGCTGGACAACAGCGTTAGTGGAGCAGATCCTAGTGGGTCGATGATGTGCTCAGTGCGCCGAACAAGAGGGTTCGTTGAGCAGATCAGGTGTGGCGGGTACACCGTCTAAAGTGCAGCGGGGATGTTCCAGCTGGTGACATATTCTTGGAGGAGAGAGAGGGGGTTTGGGTACTTCTAGCACTATAGTGGGAAAATTAGGAGTGAAGCCCCCCACCCACCGAATTTAATAGGGGCCAAATGGGAATTTCGAAGTATCTGAAATTTTGGGGCACGGACTATGTCCAGATACACGGGATATTTTACCGCTTTATTTTGGTTTTGAATTTTGTCATGCCCATGTAATAATAGAAATTTGGTAGGTTGTACCCCCTCTATGTTCAGAAATCCAAGGCCGTACTCCCTCAATCCAACACCTCAACTGATCATCCATGGCCATACTCCCAATGCTTAGGATCTGGAAGAAGAATGGATATCATACTTAGGAGTTTCAAAACATTATGATATAAATTACATCAAGTTGGGAGGATGATGTTAATACAATCATGCAAATTTGCAATTTCCAACTCATATTCATTTCATGGTCATGTTAGGAGCCATCTTATGA
This sequence comes from Avena eriantha, assembly GCA_910589775.1. NCBI lineage: Eukaryota > Viridiplantae > Streptophyta > Magnoliopsida > Poales > Poaceae > Avena > Avena eriantha. The sequence continues at coordinate 252,324,725 of OU342741.1, read as the reverse complement.
ACAATTTTTTTTGCATACATAGGTGATGCCCTAAGGTCATCCGCAATGTGTAAAAAGGCACACCTTAAGGCCTATTTGGCATCCCCTAATTAAGGTTCACATTATATAGTATGGAGAAAATAAAGTTAACTTTAAGCCTAAGGTGCACCTCAAAAGCTTATGTGTTGCCCATAGAAAATAGAAAAATCATTTCCCCTCTCTCCTTATTTCTCATGTGATCGTTTACAAAAGGGGTTCAAAATTATCAAGATTCTAAATTTTACCAAGAAGTTGAACTAATCATTGAAACTCTCGCTGGTTTTTGTTATACTAATTTTGACCCCTCGATGGGTACTTGCAAAAGCTTTTTTGTAAAACTACCAAAGCAAAACCTACAATTTACTTGTAGTTTCAAATTTGACCTAATTCCGAGATATCGACATAAAGTTATTCAAATGTGTGGGGTTATCTAGGAAGCTTGAAAACCTATAAAACATGGGAATCGCAAGTACAACATGTTGTCGATCCACTATCTATGTCTGTCAACTTGGCTTGTTGCATCCACATCCAATATTCTTTGGACTTCTCTTTACGGAAAAGAACAACTAACCTCACTCATCTTCACTCGGAAAATGTAGAATTGAATGTTCTTTCCTAGTATTTGGACACTCACGCCCACGACACTACTTACTACCAGAAAATGCACCCATCTACCTCTGAAATGACACCTAATTCAAGAGTTATCTATCGCAGTTACACATAGCTCAAGTTTGACCTAATTTCGTTAATTGTCAAGATGCAAAATCTTAGCAAGAAGTTGAACCTATCGTCAAAAATCTCATTGTTTTCCGATATATTAATTGTGACCCCTCAATGGGTACCTCCAAATTAAAAGCTTTTTCATAAAAAATACAAAGCAAAACCTACAATTTACTTGTAGTTTCAAATTTGACCTAATTTCAATAAATCGACTTAAAGTCATTAAAATGGGTAGAGTTAGCTAGGAAGTTTGAAAGCTCATAATGAAGGAGATATGCCCTAGCGAAAAATAATAAATAGGTTTTTATTGTCATATCTCAATGAGTTTATAATAGTTTCATATTGTGCTATAACTATGCCAAGTAGAAACATTGGTACAGCTGTGGTATGAAACAACCAAGTCCCCGGTAGCCTCTATTCATACTAGTTCGTTGGTCATGAGGATGATCTGGGTTTCAAGATCATGGGAATTTATGCCAATTGACAACGGGATCATATCATTGGAGAATGATGTGATTGGACATTCCTGGAAGGATTGCAACATGATCAAGTCATATAGTTCATTGTTGCAACAGCTATACCTAGACTCCTTTTCCTTAGACCGTGAGCTCATATTACTCACTGTTTCTGGAGGATACTTAGATTGCATCAACCGTCATCTGGTAATACGGTGGCCATAAAGGTGTACGTTGGGTATTTCGAAGGAACAGTAGATGACATGTGACTGCAAGACCAGGATTTGTTCACCCACATGACGGGTTAAAGATACATACGGCTAGCTTGGTGAGATTACATCTATAAATGTTGCAACATGTGACTCGGTCAAGGGGATGTAATATCATGGTAACAAGAAAACATAACTTGTTGTGAACGAGATTGAATAAGGTATGTGATACCAATGATCGGATCTCAAACAAGTCGTATCAAGAAACAAAAGGAACTGGATGCTACATTTAGGGGTCACATGGATATCCCTGGTCCCTCTATTGATCATTGATACAAATCATGTCTAGAGCATTCCCGAGCGGTGAGAGGATACACTTCAGGGTACGATGAGAGTGATCATTCATGAGACGGAATCACAGTAGAGAAAGAGAAAGCCGGAATTGTTCCACAGAGAGATCCGAAGTTGTTCGAAGAAACAATAAAGGACCGGAATCATTCTGGGAAAGATCCAAAGTTGTTCGGAGGAAATCAAAAGGGAACCGAAAGGTGTTTCGGGTCAAGACGGATTTTGTAATATGTATTTACATATTAATTAATGTAATTAATATTAAAATCTAATTTGAAGGGTTATTCTACTAATGGGCCAAACTTCCTAGTGAATAAAGGCCCATGAGGGAAAACCGAAGGAGGGAAGGGCCAAGGGCCAAAGGACCAAGGCCTAGGTGCCTCAAGGTGGCCCACCCGGCCAGCCTAGGGCTGTGCGCGGGGTGGGCCCACCCTTGGCCGGCTGGCCCATGAGGCTCATGTGCCTCCCCCCTCTCTCCCTTGTTTAGTCCCACATGGGAAACCCAAAGGGGAGGGCACACCCCTCCCCCTATATAAAGGGGTGCCCATGGGTGGGATTAAACACACCAATATTTGGAGAAGTACTTTGGTTGACTTCCTCCTTCCCTCTCTCTCTAGACCTTGTGACCATGGCCCCAAGTCTAGGCTGTGGGATCAAGGCACACCAGCAATACGTCGTTGCGCTGCAGGGATTCCAAGCCGGATATCAACTTCCGCACTCTCTGCGGGATCGGGGAGCCGGAGGTCTCATAATGCACCGGATGTGTACGAAGACACGAGGCGCAACACTTGGGGCGCTTAAATCTCGTGAGCCTGAGGTGCTGCACGATGGAGATGAAGAAGGAGCAAGGGGTGACCTGCGAGGTCGACTACGAGTACGACTACTTCAACCACGTTCCCCGCAGAACGTTAACCGCGTACGTTCTACAAGGGTATGTATTCTCTACGCATCGTCCGTTCCCGCATTACTACATAGATAGATCCTAGGCAGTTTTGGGGTTCCATCATAGGAAAAGTTTTGTTTTCTGCTGTGGATCCCCTTTAGTGTTATCCGAGCCGATCTATGCGTAGGAGTGCTGTACGGCCAGTACGCACAAGTATTGTGCAGGCATTGATCCCTTAGTTGTTACCCTCTAATGTGTACTTGTTTATATCACGGTATTGTTTGATGAAGCGGCCTGGACCGACCTAACGCGTATTCGTACGCAAGACTGGTTCCACGCTCAACATACGGCTTGTACCGTATAAGTGGCTAGCGGGTGCCTATCTCTCATTCGAAAGTTGATATATCGTTTACAACAGAGGGCCTGATGACCCGCAAGTATAGGGGGTGTATCGCAGTATTTTCGATAAGTAAGAATGTCGAACCGAACGAGGAGCAGAAGGTGATGGCTAGTGGTATGGATCAGGAATTATTTGTAAATACTTAGCAAACGGATTTTTAGGGGATTTTGATAAAGCAAGTAAACAAAAGACAGTAAGAATAAATGCAGCAAGTGGCCCAATCCTTTATGCAGCAAAGGACAAGTCGGTTGTATTACTTAAGATGACCAACGTTCTCGAGGACACATGGGAAGACTGTCAAGTGCTTTCGCTTCATATAGTTGATTAATCTTCTTTAGCTTGCTAAGTGTTGTGTGGGTGAACCTGTGCTAATGTACCGACCTTCCTAGGACTAATACATACTTGTGATTATACCCCTTGCAAACATCCGTAAGTACAAGAAAGTAATTAAGGTAGAAACCTAACCACAGCTTTAAACTCTAAGACTCTTATGTCCCTTGTGCAATGGTTTCCTAATGGGGGTTTAGGTATTTGTCACTCCGGCAACCCCTACGATTAGTAGCCAAATACACAATGCATTCCCCTAGGACCATATAGGTGAAGTTTCATGTAGTCGACATTCACATGACACCACTAGAAGAAGTACATCACAACTTAAATATCAAACTATTGAATCTCTGTCAACACAACTCCACTACTAACAACATGACTTCTCCCATGTCCTCAAGAACAAAACGAACTACTCACAAGACATCATATGGATCATGATTAGAGATGGAATAATGATGTATAACAAGCTGAACATAAACAATAATTCAATGTTTCACTCAATAGCATCAACTACAAAGAGTAATCAACACCGGGAAAGTTTCCCCTAAGAACTATGCAAGATTCAACGCAATTGTTACAACAATATGGAGTTGGTGATGAGGGTGCTGATGATGATGATGGTGGTGATGATGATGGTGATGATCCCAATGAAGTCCAGCTTGATGGTGGTGTTAATGGCAACGATCTCCCCTCTCCGAGAAGGAATTCCCCCGGCAGAAATCTGTCTGCCGGAGAGATCTTTCTTTGTCTGTGTTTTCCGCCCTGAAGAGGCGGCGGAATCTTTATGTGGTCGCTCCCCGAGTATTAGGGTTTCGGGAGGATAATAGACACCAGAGGGGAGATCCAGAGGTGGGCCAGGGCGGCCACACCACCTGGTGATGCAGCCTAGGGTGGCCCGTGCCAGGGGCGGTGTGGGCCTCGTGTGGCCCATCTCCACTCCCTCTTCTGGGAGCCTTCGTCTTCTGGAAAAATAAGATTTTCCGTATATTTTCCCGGATTTTCTGATCTTTGCGAATTTTGCCTCCAGACAGCACCTTTTCCGTCAGAATCCTGACTGTAGCGGTCCATGCTCCAAAAGTCATCAACGATGCAAAAACAAATGAAATAACATAAGTATCACCTCTTAATATGAAATATATCAATGAATAACAGTGAATTATGACATAGAATAGTGATGCAAAATGGACGTATCAACTCCCCCCAAGCTTAGACTTCGCTTGTCCCCAAGCAAAATTGAGCTCAATAAACATGACCTCATGTTTATGGAGTGAAGAGTCGACAAAACAATACGGAAAAGAAGCATCACATTCATCAATACATAGATCATAGTAGAAGACAACTCACTGTTATATTACTTAAGTTGCGATAAGTAAAGGAAACACAATAAAGATACATAAAGTAATTCATAATTGGTAATGGAAAACTTAGCTCTTGGTCGAAGAATAGTTGATAATTTGCTAAAGTTCACAAATAACTGGTTTTTCAATGGTAGCTTTCAAAGTAGTAATCACCAAGATAAGAGCAAAGTGCAAAACAAGGAATATAAAACATGATTGAATAAATCATCATATGAATGAATGAAACACAACAACTCAAAATACTTGCTGAGATAGAAGGGAATAGGTTTACTGAATCGACTACAAAGTAAAAGAAAGGCCCTTCGCAGAGGGGAGCAGGGATTGCAAGTTTCATAAAGAGGTCCCAAAATTTATGATACTTACTAGCTTTCAGCTCTCATTGCCCCTATCATAGGCATCTTTAGGTGATTAAGGTTAAAGTGATCAAAGATGAGGATATACTTTAAAAGTTTTAAATTGAGAATCTCATGTCCCTTGAATACGAGGGCCGCTCCTCATGCTACTCAAGTTTAGTCACCGGTAAGTTCTTGTCATCGTAAGAATATGTGTATCATAGAGAACCACCAACGGGGTACCCCTTGCCCGATGATACAAAAGAATCCCCATATCAAAATGACAAGGCAATAAGACAACAAGCATCTCAGCAATCTTCTTATTTACCATGGGAATATGGTGCTTTTTTCTCTCTTTCCTCTTTTCATAATCTCTTTTTTTTCTTTTTCTCTTTTTTTTCTCAATATCGGACTCTTTTTTTATAAGAAGAATGCTTCATAGATGCTCATTATGGTTATGCTGCAGGTTTCCACCATGTCAGCATGGATTAGACCAGTGGCCCAGGCGTTTCTCTAACACACATGCATAACTCCATGGACTTACAAGCTCCCCTTTCATTTCACACCGACGACATCCATAGACAAAAGAACATGATATCAACTAGGTACTAAGTACCAGTGCAATGTTGAAAGCGTTCCCCTTGACAACATGGTTCTGCTAATTCTCAACTCACAAAGTGCAAGCATATACGCAACATAGTGAGCACAATGGTTGAAGTTTATTAAATGCAAGAAAGTAAAGTGTGCCATCAAGTTCGTGAGAGCTTTAATCACTAATTTTAACATAACAAGTTTAATTTGGGAGGTAGATAAAACAAGAATTTACTTGGAATAGCAATAATGCTACTAGGTAGGTATGGTGGACACAAACGGCACGGGTTTTGGTTTTAAGGAGGTGGATGCACGAGAAGAATTCCCTCTCAGTATAGGTTTTTGCTATCAAGGCTGGGTAGCAAGTATAAGAGTTGAAGCAAACAAACAAACATACAAGTGATAAAAACAAACAAGCAATCTTCCTTGGAAGCACAAAAGATCTTAACTAGAGAATACTAAACTTATGAGCAAATCAAGAAAGAAAGATGATGAAATTATTTTTCTTTAGGAGTACTTTTATCTTTTCATTCAACTCTCAAAAATAGTGTTGCTACTGACCAAGCCAGGTTTGCCAAAACCAACTAAATTAACTCAATGATCCCAAAGTGATACCAATACTAACAACAAGATCAATCATATAACCACGAATTGAAAACTAATATAAGCTATGCAAAAGAGTGAATGATAGAACTTCTCATTAATATTCCATAACGGCAACTCACACCAAGGGATACATATCTAACGGTTGAGGGGACACTTCCATAATGCAAACCATCCTACATAATAGCTTCTCTATTCATGATATGACTCTACTAGAAAGGTAAAAAGATAGAAGATAGTGATATGATACCGCGGCACTCCCCCAAGCTTGGAACAAACCAAGGGGATGCCAAACCTGATGAGGAATTACTCCTTTGGCGGTGGTGGTATACTCTCATCTTTGTCGGACTTCCAAGGTAAAGGCTCCCCATCAACAAAAGACATCCTGGTCTCCATCATCCTGAAACTAGCAGCAACACTTATGCGTTTAAACCTAACTTCATACTCACAGTTTTGATTTTGAAAGTCGTAGAGCTGTGGTTGGAGTTGGTTGGTTGTTTGGTGAAGTGAGAGGATTTCATCCTTGAGCTTACTAGTCTCCTTTTGATGCTCGACGATGAGTTCGGAACAAATCTTATGGATGATGTCCACTTCACGTTCCGCCATCTTCTTGTACCTAAAGACTTCTTGCTCCAGCGCTTCCATCCTGTCATTCAGACTTCCTTCACCTTCAGGGCCTTGAACCTCTTTTATCCGAACCTCCCCATCTTCAAGCAACAACTCCTTGGGGTGAATCTTCAACTCTCTCATGTATGAGTTGATGATATCTTCTAAGAAATCTCCCTTGGCCGACCCAGAGGAAGACATTGTGGCTCCAAGTCTAGGACTCTACCTGTCAGAAACATATCGAAACGAAAACACGATATACGGACCTCGGGAGATTCGGGGGGTTATATATTATGAAGTTTCAAAACAAAAGGAAGGTACTGGGAGAAAACGGGTCGGAGATGGAGTTCGGAGTGGCCACACCACCTGGTGGCGCGGCCAGGGGAGGGCCCGCGCCACAGGGTGGTGTGAGCCACCCTGGCTCCGTTTTCGTCTCTCTTTCGCTTCGTAGCTTTCCTTATTGTCTAAAAAATGCAAAAATGTAGTTGGATAGTATTTTCGTGGAACTTTTCTTACTAGAACTGTTACCTATTTGAAAACAGACTCTATAGGTCTCTGAATTTGGTCCTTGATAAATTTTTCCGGAGTTGTAACTTGAAAGGCATCAACATCTTCATTGTAAGAATCTCCAGCAATATAGTGCTTGAGTCGCTTCCCATTCACTACTTGTGTAGTATTATCTTTTAAAGAAGAAATTTGTATTGCTCCCGAACGGTACACTTCTTCAATAATGAAGGGTCCTTCCCATTTTGACAGTAGCTTTCCTGCAAAAAATCTGAGATGAGACCTATACAATAGAACTTTCTCACCAACATGAAATTCTCTCTTAAGTATTCGCTTGTCATGCCATCTTTTAACTTTTTATTTAAAGAGCCTAGCATTTTCGTTGGCTTCACTCCTCCATTCATCTAAGGAACTTAAATCAAATAATATTTTCTCACCTGCGAGCTTACAATCTCTATTGAGTTCTTTAACTGCCCAGTAAGCTTTGTGTTCTAATTCTAAAGGTAGGTGACAAGCTTTCCCATAAACCATTTTATAAGGAGACATCCCCATAGGGTTTTTGTAGGCAGTCCTATAAGCCCATAAAGCATCATTCAACTTTTTAGCCCAGTTTTTTCTAGATCTATTAATAGTAGTTTGCAAGATGGATTTAATTTCTCTATTTGATAACTCTACTTGCCCACTAGTTTGGGGGTGATAAGCTGAAGTGATTATATGATTAACATCATATTTAGCAAGGGTTTTTCTAAAACCACCATGAATGAAATGAGAACCCCCATCAGTCATGAGATACCTAGTAAAGATAACATCCTTAAGCATTTTTAGAGAAGTCTCCCCGTCAGCACTCTTCGTAGGAATGGCTTCTACCTACTTAGTAACATAATCAACGGCAACAAGAATATGAGTATAAACTTTCGAAGGAGGAAAAGGACCCATCAAGTCAAATCCCCAGCAATCAAAGGGTTCACTAACTAGAGAGTAGTTCATCGGCATTTCATTGCGTCTAGAAATATTACCAACACGCTGACATTCATCACAAGATAAAACAAATGTTCTTGCATCTTTAAAAAGGGTAGGCCAGTAGAAACCTGATTGTAGCACCTTTTGTGCAGTTCTATCTCATGCATGATGTCCTCCATAAGCGCTACCATGTCATTTACGCAATATCTCCTTTTGTTCATATTATGGAACACATCTTCGCATAATACCATCCACTCCTTTATATAAGTGTGGGTCATCCCAAAAATAATGCCTCAAATCATAAAAGAACTTCCTTCTTTGCTGAGCTGTAAAAGTTGGAGGCAAATACTTGGAGATAATAAAGTTAGCATAATCAGCGTACCAAAGGCTCCTTCACGATCTTACCCCTACCGCGGCCAACTGTTCATTTGGGAAACTATCATTAATAGGCATAGGGTCAAAACAGATGTTTTCCAATCGAGATAAATTATCAGCTACAGGGTTTTCAGCACCTTTCCTATCTACTATATGTAGATCAAACTCTTGTGAAAGTAGCACCCATCTAATAAGCCTAGGCTTAGCGTCCTTCTTCATCATAAGGTACTTAATAGCAGCATGATCAGTATGAATGGTGACTTTTGAGTCTACAATATAGGGTCTAAACTTATCACAAGCGAAGATGACAGTTAGAAATTCTTTTTCAGTAGTAGCATAATTCCTTTGAGCAGCGTCTAGAGTCTTACTAGCATAATGAATAACGTTTAGGTTTTTATCAATCCGTTGCCCAAGGACAGCACCTACAGCAAAATCAGTAGCATCACACATTATTTCAAACGGTAAACTCCAATTAGGTGGTTGAACGATAGGAGCTGTGGTTAAAGCCTTCTTAAGAGTTTCAAAAGCTTCCTTACAATCATCATCAAAAACAAAGGGTACATCTTTTTGAAGAAGATTAGTGACGGTTTTTGATATCCTAGAAAAATCTTTAATAAACCTTCGATAGAAACCAGCATGACCAAGGATACTACGAATACCTTTGATGTGTCTTGGACATGGCATTTTCTCAATTGCATCAACCTTAGATCTATCAACTCTTATGCCTCTTTCAGAAACCTTATGCCCAAGGACAATCCCTTCATTAACCATGAAGTGCCATTTCTCCCAATTAAGAACAAGATTAGTTTCTTCACACCTCTGCAAAACTTTATCAAGGTTGTGCAGACAATTATCAAAAGAAGTTCCATAAACAGAAAAGTCATCCATGAACACTTCCACAATTTCCTCACAAAAACCATGAAAGATAGCAGACATGCATCTTTGAAAAGTAGAAGGAGCATTACATAAACCAAAAGGCATACGTCTATAAGCATAAGTTCTGTAAGGGCAAGTAAACGTAGTTTTTCTTGATCTTGTTGTTTAACAACAATTTGAGAGAAACCAGAATAACCATCAAGAAAACAAAAATGGGTCTTTTTAGACAACCTTTCCAACATTTGATCAATAAAAGGAAGCGGGTAGTGATCTTTCTTAGTAACTTTGTTGACTTTCCTAAAACCAATGCACATCCTATAGCCTACTACTATTCTTTGGGGAATAAGCTCATCATTATCATTAGTAACAACGGTAATTCCTCCTTTTTTAGGAACACAATGAACAGGACTAACACATTCACTGTCAGCAATAGGGTAAATAATACCAGCATCAAGGAGTTTCAATACCTCATTTCTTACCACTTCCTTCATCTTAGGATTTAAACGTCATTGGTGCTCTTCTACTGGCTTTGCATCTGGTTCTATATTGATAGAATGCTGACATAGAGTAGGTGAAATCCCTTTTAAATCATCTAGAGTATAGCCCATAGCTCCTTGGCGTTTCTTCAAAACCTCCAATAACCTTTCTTCTTCCTTCCCTTAAAGTTTAGAGCTAATAATAACATGATATATCTTTTTATCATCAATATAAGCATATTTAAGATCATTAGGGAGAGGTTTTAGATTGAAGACCGGATCCTTTTTAGGTGGCAACGTGGTACCCAAGTCTTCTACAGGCAAGTTATGCTTAAGCATCTTGGGTTGACAACGGAGAATCTCATCAATCTCATTCCTTTCTTCCATGAAGATCTCACTTTCGTGGTCTTCCATAAATTGCTGCAAAGCATTGTTAGGAGCAAGAGAAATAGAAGCAAGTTATTCAACTCTAAAATCCTCATTATGGGTTTCCTCTTCACAAGGTTCTTTAGTAAATTTCGAAAAATTAAACTCATAAGATTCCCCATCAAACTTAGTCAAGATTTTCTCCCTCTTGCAATCTATAATAGCTCCACAAGTAGTCCAGAAAGGTCTACCAAAAATGATAGGATAAGTTTTACTAGCAGCTGAACCAAGTACTAGAAAATTAGCAGGATACTTAATCTTACCACAAAGAACTTCCACATCTCGTACAATACCAATTTGAGAGATGGTCTCTTCCCGCTCGCAGGGACTAATTTCATGCATAATTTCTTTATAAAGCTCATAAAGAAATAGCACTTGAACTAGCACCAATATCACACAAACCATAATAGCAATGATCACCAATTGGAACAGAAAGCACATGGACACTAGACTTTTTAGTTCTATTGGGATGTGAGACAATATTAGAAGCGTCCTCACAAAAGACTATGTGCCCATCTTCTACACTTTTAGTGACAAGATCTTTAACAATTGCTACAATAGGTTCAATGTTTATTTGTTCATCAGGTTTTACTGTTCAATTTTCACTTTTAGTGATTACACTAGTTATCATAGGGTGATCCTTTACCTTATCTAGGAAGGGGATTTTCTCGAAATAAGGTTCAGGTAAGATGTGATCAATAGTGCAATACTCAGCACTCCCAACAGGAACACAGTCAACAATATCTTTATAAGGTGCATGGTACTTGTTCCAGCCCTTTTTTGGAATTTAAATATAGGAAGAAAAAGCCTTAAAGCAATTTGTAATAACTTGTAAATCAAGACCATAAGCATTACTAATATTTTGAAAGTCATCAGTTCCCATAAAAGATTCAATGCATTCATAATCATAATTTATACCTGACTTTCTACCTTTGTCATTCTCCCATGCTTCAGCATTGTCTTGAATACGGTCTAGAAGATCCCATTTAGCTTCTTCTTCCATGCAAGTGAATGATCCAGCACAAGAAGCATCGAATAAATCCTTGTCATGTAGAGGGAGTCTTGCATAAAAGTTATTGATAATAATATTATTTGGGAGCTCATGAATGGGACATTTGAGCATTACTAACTTCAGTCTCCCCCAAGCTTGAGTTGTACTCTCTGCATCAAGAGGCCAAAAGTTGTATATTTGATTCCGATCTTTATGAATCTCACTAGGAGGATAAAACTTTGAATAAAAGAGAGGCACTATTTCCTCCCATTAAAGAGCTTGACCATTCTTCAGCAGCTTATACCATTCCTTAGCTCTTCCTTTCAGTGATAATGAGAATAACTTCCTCTTAACTTGATCTGTAGTAATACCTACACACTTGAACAACTCGCATAATTCGTGTATAAAGAGCAAATGATCACTAGGATGGACTCTTCCATCCCCAACATAATAGTTATCCATAACACGATCAATAATTCTTGTAGGTATTTTAAAAACATCATTCTTAGCAGGTGGTGGTTCATCTACTACCTTAGCAGTGGTAGTAGCATTACCAAATAAGAAACTCAGCGAATTATCCATAACGAAAATAAAGCAACTAACAGAAATAAACAATACTCATAGTAGAAGTTTCCTTTACCAGTTCCACTCTACAATAGCGCTTCACTCCCCGGCAACGGCGCCAGAAATTAGTCTCGATGACCCACAAGTATAGGGGGTGTATCGCATTATTTTTGATAAGTAAGAGTGTCGAACCCAACGAGGAGCAGAAGGTGCTGGCTAGTGGTATGGATCAGGAATTCTCTGCAAATACTTAGCAAACGGATTTTTAGGGGGTTTTGATAAAGCAAGTAAACAAAGTATGAGTAAACAAAGACAGTAAGAATAAATGCAGCAAGTGGCCCAATCTTTTATGCAACAAAGGACAAGCCGGTTGTACTACTTAACATGACCAAACGTTCTCGAGGACACATGGGAAGACTGTCAAGTGCTTTCGCTTCATATAGTTGATTAATCTTCTTTAGCTTGCTAAGTGTTGTGTGGCTGAACCTGTGCTAATGTACCGACCTTCCTAGGACTAATACATACTTGTGATTATACCCCTTGCAAACATCCGTAAGTACAAGAAAGTAATTAAGGTAGAAACCTAACCACATCTTTAAACTCTAAGACCCTTACGTCCCTTGCGCAATGGTTTCCTAACGGGGGTTCAGGTTTCTGTCACTCCGGCAACCCCTACGATTAGTAGCCAAATACACAATGCATTCCCCTATGTAGCATCCCAATTGTCAAACAATTGTAATGCTACTTGTCCTAGTAAGATATTGGCTACTTCATATATATTATTGTTGCATCATAATGATATCATGCTCATGTCATCATGCCACCTTGCATTTGAGCATCATATAAATCCCTTTTTCTTTTGGTTCTTCTATCATATGCATTATTAATTGTATTTGCCTCCTGATATTGTATTTGGTTATTGATATATTGTTCAATGCCCAAGTTGAGTTGGGGGCATATCTTTTATTTCAATTCCATCACCTTTCTTTTCCACCACTTTATAATTCCACCATCCTACTAGACCATGAGCTTGTTTGTCTTTATTTTGGATTTCTCTAGCTCATGGGCAATAGGGTGGATCTAGTCCTTAATTTTCCTTTGCTTGGCTCTATTCCACTTCTTGGAAATGCATGAGAACAATGCCATAATATTATTTTTGTTGTCACAAAATAATTAATGGCATTATTATTTTTGCATGGGCCATGCAACCTTCCTCCCCACCCTTATCTCTTTGGTTTTCCTTTTGTTTCATTGGATCTTTTCTTTGTGGACCATCTCCTTACATTCCACCATCCCCATACTCTCATCAGCACCTTGTTCTTTTTTTTCCATTGTGATTATATGAAGAATTCCTCCCATACTCCTTTCTTTCTCTTTTCATGATTATTTTTCCTCCACCTCATCTTAGCCTAATCCAAGCCTTTTCTCTCACTCCCTAGCTAGCCCTGTTCCATTATTCCAATATGCAAAATCTCCCAAAAAGATAAATTCTTGGGCTGGTTTAAATCTGAAACAAATCAAAATACAAATCAAATCAGATAATAAAACAAAGAGAAAGAAAAAAAAGGAGAGAACCTTACCTGCAGCGCAGCCAGCAGCCCACCAGTGGCCTCGCCCGACGTGACCCATCTCTCGGCCCATCTCCCCAGCCCGTACCAATTCGGCGCCGATGCCGCCCTGTTCCTCTTCTCCCCCGTCTAACGTCGTTGCCCTCCCTCTCTTTCGCAGCCGCAGACGGAAAGCAGACGCGGGCAGGTGGCCGTCTGTCGCGTCAGCCACGCCGCCCGCACGCCAGCCCTCCTCCTTATCCTCGCGCCGAGCCGCCCTCTTTTCCCTAACCCTAGCTACCTGCCCGCCCCTCTTTTTCTCTCCTCCTGACCGCCGCCAGTCTGAGGGCCGCGCCGCCGTTGCCGTCCTCGCCGGTGACCGGGAACACGTCGGGAAGCGCCGCCGCAGTCCGTGCCGACGTTTCCACCAGCCAGGAGATCCAGGGTTGCCCGCAACCGTCCCCCGACCGCGAGCCGCTATCACCGCCGTAGTAGCTCCGCTGTTCCCCTCCGCTCCGGCCGTCCCTGCCTCCGAATTCCGCGGGAATCGAACGAGGTGAGCTTTCCACCTCGCCCCTTCCGTTTCCCCCCCCCCTCTGCGAGCCTAGCGCCGCCAGTAATTGGTCCCCGCTGGTGAGGTGCTCCGCCGGAGTGCAAGTTGACAGTAGCGCTTCCCCTCTCTTCGCCGACGAGCCCCGACCAGCACAGCCCGCCACCGCCGACCCTCCCTAAACAAAATCGGTAGCCGAGACCTCCCTCTTCAAGTTCCGTTTTGGCGGCCAGAGCTCTCTCGCCGCGGACGCGACGCCACCTTCGCCAGAAGTCCGCACCGTCGTCAGTCGTCATCGAAGTTCAGAGAAACGGCGTCAGATTTAGACAGCGCTTGCGTGGCCATTTTGCAAATAGGATCCCCGCGCTATTTGGCGATCACGCCCAGGTCCCCAGCAGCCCTAGTGTCCCCACCTGTCAGCCGCCTGGCAATTTGCAGAAAACCCCCCAGCAGACCCGGCTCTCAACCCGTGCTCCGTCGCCGCTGCGCGACGGGCTCACCCACGCCCCTCGCTGTCACGTGGGGCCAGCTTCACCGTCGGGCCCGCACGTCAGCCCTTCGGCTAGCCTCTGCCCCGGTGCAAAATGTTTTTCTCGCGCGCGTGGCCCCAGTCCGCCTTGTCCCCACCCGTCAGCATCTAGGCTAGAGTTACCTGCGGTGTAAAATGTTTTCCGCTTGGTTGTTTTTATTTAAACCTTTTCCAAATTGATTTAAATTCAAATTCAATTCAGATTCAAATAATTTTTAAAAATACAAATCCAACTAATGCATATAATATATGTTTTGGAATCAGAAAAATGTGAGGAATTCAAATATGCCATTCAAAATAATGTTTGAATACTTTAAAATTTCAAGATGATTAAAATTACAATAAAATGCCCTTTTTCTTAATTAATTAATAATTTTTGTTTTATAACTCCAAATTAGACAAATAATATGTCAAAATCAATCAGCGCGACGAGCCCATTCTAATTATGCAGTCCTTGTTCTGAATTGAAGCATGCATCATGTTGTTAATAAAAATCTGAACTGTTTATGACAATAAAACTTGGTTAAATAAATAATAAAATTCTTTATTTCTTGTATCCACACCTCACCTTTGCCATGCTACTTTAATGCCATGTAAATTGTGCATCATTCATCATGGCATGCTTGTGTGCTTGTTGCATTTTAATTCATATGCTTGTGCACTTTATTTATGTTGGCCCTTGTTTGTTTGGTTCTTCTTCGAATAGACGCCCAGCAGGAGAATTACCAGGATTCACAGGAGTATTACCCAGATCCATCTCTCGCTTCAACTGAGCTGCCAGGCAAGCACTACCACATGCTTGCATACATACAGTACCTATTGCCTCTATCTTATTCTTGCATCATTGAGTCGCGATGCATTAAATTGAATCCCAAGTACTGCATGGCCTTTACTTTTAAACCCCACCAAAGCTTGTTCCTCCATCCCATGAGCCATTACTATAGGAGTTGTTTGAGCCATGCGAGTCGTAGGAAAGCATGAGTAGGGTATGTAAGTGTCTAATGAATAACGAGGTACCTAAACAACATAACCTGAGTAGTAATGGGATAACTAATGAAAGAGGCACCGGTGAGCAATATCTGCTATTTGGTTTTTCAAGCTCACTTGTGTCCCGTAGGACCCCGAGTGTCTAATGAACAGGTGTACCCGCAAGATGGATACCCGCAAGACGAGGAATTCCGCAAGCTCAACCTTGAAATTGTGGATCAAGGTTATCTTCTGAACCTTCTAGAAACACCTCTCTTGGAAGAAAAGGTCCGTTCCATTCAGCTTGGGGATCCTTACACTAAAAAGATCATCTCCAACATTCAGCTTCCAAAGTATGAGTCTTTCCACATAGATGACCAAGGCACTCTTTTCTTTGAACACCGGATGTTTGTTCCGAACTACCCGGGTTTAAGAGAGCAAGTTCTCAAGGAGGCGCATGATTCTGTTCTTTCTATCCACCCTGGCAGCACTAAGATGTACATGGACTTGAAGAGTTAAAGCTGTCCATCAGAAACCTTCCGGTCTTCTACAGCCATTGAAGCCTCCGGAATGGAAATGGGAGAAAGTAGAGATGGATTTCATCACTGGTTTTCCAAGGTCGCAGAAAGGCAACAATGCAATCTTTGTTGTCATTGACAGGCTTTCCAAAGTAGCTCACTTCTTTCCAGTCAAGGAAACAATTTCTGCAATTCAGTTGGCTGAGCTCTATATCAACAGAATTGTCTCTCTCTATGGAGTTCCTCTTGAGATCAGTCCAGACCGTGGAAGCATCTTCACTTCCAAGTTCTGGGGAAGTTTCCAAAATGCTTTGGGAACAAAGTTAAACTTCAGCACAGCTTACCACCCTCAGTCGCAAGGATAAGTCGAAAGGATCAATCAGATTCTGGAAGATATGCTCCGTGCTTGTGTTATCTCTTTCGGCATGAAGTGGGAAGAATGTCTTCATTATGCTGAATTCTCTTACAACAACAGCTTCGAGAAAAGTCTAAAGATGGCACCATTTGAGGCTCTCTATGGGCGCAAATGCAGAACTCCGATTGGTTGGTCGGGCGCAGGTGAAAGAATATTGTTTGGCCCCAATATTGTAACTCAAGCGGAGGAGAAAGTTCACATCATTCTTGAAAACCTGGAGATTGCTCAAAGTCGCCAGAAGAGCAATTATGACAGAAAGCACACGGACAAGGAGTATGTCCCGGGTGATCTCGTTTACCTTCGTGTCACTCCCATGAGAGGCACGCACCGCTTTGGTATCAAAGGAAAGCTGGCTCCTAGATACATCGGTCCTTTCAAAATTCGTGGAAGAAGAGGAGAAGTTGCTTATGCTCTTGAGCTCCCTGAACAACTCAAAGTCCATGATGTTTTCCACATCTCTCAACTCAAGAAGTGCTTCAAGGATCCCAGCAGGACCGTGGACCATGAACTCATTAATCTCCAAGAAGATCTGTCCTATCAAGAACACCCCACAAAAATTCTTGAAGTCGCAGAAAGAAGGACTCGCAACAAGTCCATCAAGTTCTGCAAGGTGCAGTGGTCGCACCATTCCGTTGATGAAGCAACCTGGGAACGTGAAGATGAGCTCCGTGCCAAGTATCCTTCCCTCTTTGAGTCTTCTTCTTCCTAGAATCTCGGGGCGAGATTCCTGTTTAGTGGGGTAGAGTTGTAGCATCCCAATTGTCTAACAATTGTAATGCTACTTGTCCTAGTAAGATATTGGCTACTTCATATATATTATTGTTGCATCATAATGATATCATGCTCATGTCATCATGCCACCTTGCATTTGAGCATCATATAAATCCCTTTTTCTTTTGGTTCTTCTATCATATGCATTATTAATTGTATTTGCCTCTTGATATTGTATTTGGTTATTGATATATTGTTCAATGCCCAAGTTGAGTTGGGGGCATATCTTTTATTTCAATTCCATCACCTTTCTTTTCCACCACTTTATAATTCCACCATCCTACTAGACCATGAGCTTGTTTGTCTTTATTTTGGATTTCTCTAGCTCATGGGCAATAGGGTGGATCTAGTCCTTAATTTTCCTTTGCTTGGCTCTATTCCACTTCTTGGAAATGTATGAGAACAATGCCATAATATTATTATTGTTGTCACAAAATAATTAATGGCATTATTATTTTTGCATGGGCCATGCAACCTTCCTCCCCACCCTTATCTCTTTGGTTTTCCTTTTGTTTCATTGGATCTTTTCTTTGTGGACCATCTCCTTACATTCCACCATCCCCATACTCTCATCAGCACCTTGTTCTTTTATTTTTCCATTGTGATTATATGAAGAATTCCTCCCATACTCCTTTCTTTCTCTTTTCATTATTATTTTTCCTCCACCTCATCTTAGCCTAATCCAAGCCTTTTCTCTCACTCCCTAGCTAGCCCTGTTCCATTATTCCAATATGCAAAATCTCCCAAAAAGATAAATTCTTGGGCTGGTTTAAATCTGAAACAAATAAAAATACAAATCAAATCAGATAATAAAATAAAAAGAAAGAAAAAAGGAGAGAACCTTACCTGCAGCGCAGCCAGCAGCCCACCAGTGGCCTCGCCCGACGCGGCCCATCTCTCGGCCCACCTCCCCAGCCCGTACCGATTCGGCGCTGAGGCCGCCCTGTTCCTCTTCTCCCCCGTCTAACGCCGTCGCCCTCCCTCTCTCTCGCAGCCGCAGACGGAAAGCAGACGCGGGCAGGTGGCCGTCTGCCGCGTCAGCCACGCCGCCCGCATGCCAGCCTTCCTCCTTATCCTCGCGCCGAGCCGCCCTCTTTTCCCTAACACTAGCTACCTGCCCGTCCCTCTTTTTCTCTCCTCCCGGCCGCCGCCAGTCTGAGGGTCGCGCCGCCGTTGCCGTCCTCGCCGCTGACCGGGAACACGCCGAGAAGCGTCGCCGTAGTCCGTGCCGACGTTTCTGCCAGCCAGGAGTTCCAGGGTTGCCCGCACCCGTCCCCCGATCGCGAGCCGCCAGCACCGCCGCAGCAGCTCCGCCGTTCCTCTCCGCTCTGGCCGTCCCTGCCTCCGCATTCCGCGGGAATCGAACGAGGTGAGCTTTCCCCCTCGCCCCTTCCGTTTCCCCCCCTCTGTGAGCCTAGCGCCACCAGTAATTGGTCCCTGCCGGTGAGGTGCTCCGCCGGAGTGCAAGTTGAGAGTAGCGCTTCCCCTCTGTTCGCCGACGAGCCCCGACCAGCACAGCCCGCCACCGCCGACCCTCCCTAAACGAAATCGGTAGCCGAGACCTCCCTCTGCAAGTTCCGTTTTGGCGGCCAGAGCTCTCTCGCCGCGGACGCGACGCCACCTTCACCGGAAGTCCGCACCGTCGTCAGTCGTCGTCGAAGTTCAGAGAAACGGCGTCAGATTCAGACACCGCTTGCATGGCCGTTTTGCAAATAGGACCCCCGCGCTATTTGGCGATCACGCCCAGGTCCCCAGCAGCCCTAGTGTCCCCACCTGTCAGCCGCCTGGCAATTTGCAGAAAACCCCCCAGCAGACCCGGCTCTCAACCCGCGCTCCGTCCCCGCTGCGCGACGGGCTCACCCACGCCCCTCGCTGTCACGTGGGGCCAGCTTCACCGTCGGGCCAGCACGTCAGCCCCTCGGCTAGCCTCTGCCCCGGTGCAAAACGTTTTTCTCGCGCGCGTGGCCCCAGTCTGCCTTGTCCCCACCTGTCAGCGTCTAGGCTAGAGTTACCTGCGGTGTAAAATGTTTTCCGCTTGGCTGTTTTTATTTAAACCTTTTCCAAATTGATTTAAATTCAAATTCAATTCAGATTCAAATAATTTTTAAAATACAAATCCAAATAATGCATATAATATATGTTTTGGAATCAGAAAAATGTGAGGAATTCAAATATGGCATTCAAAATAATGTTTGAACACTTTAAAATTTCGAGATGATTAAAATTACAATAAAATGCCCTTTTCCTTAATTAATTAATAACTTTTGTTTTATAACTCCAAATGTAGCACCCCAATTGTCTAACAATTGTAATGCTACTTGTCCTAGTAAGATATTGGCTACTCCATAGATATTATTGTTGCATCATAATTATATCATGCTCATGTCATCATGCCACCTTGCATTTGAGCATCATATAAATCACTTTTTCTTTTGGCTCTTCTCTCACATGCATTATTAATTGTATTTGCCTCTTGATATTGTATTTGGATTTTGATATATTGTTCAATGCCCAAGTTGAATTGGGGGCATATCTTTTATTTCAACTCCACCACCTTTCTCTTCCACCACTTTATAATTCCACCATCCTACTAGATCATGAGCTTGTTGTCTTCATTTGGGGTTTTAATAGCTCATGGACAATAGGGTGGATCTAGTCCATTAAATTTCTTTGCTTGGCTTTGTTCCACTTCTTGGAAATGCATAAGATTAATGCCATCATATTAATATTTTTTTCACAAAATTGATTAATGGCATTATTATTTTTGCATGGGCCATGCACTAGTCTTCACTACCTTCCTCTCCTTTGGTTTTTCTTTGGTTTTGTTGGTTCCTATCTTTGTGGAAAACATCTTCTACCACTCCACCATTCTCATATCCTCTCCCACAATCTTTTCTTTTAATTTATTTTCTACATGCATGAGCATTTGAGCTTTTCTTTTTCCACCTAATTTCTTTCCTTCCTCTTTCTTTCTTCTTTCCATTCCTTCTAGCTCAAGTTAGTCCAAGCCCCATGATCTTTCTTGAGATGTCCTCATAAACAAAATTAACAACTAAACACCTAATAATAATCTAAACCTAGTTTTCTCTTCATTATTCTTTTAACCCTATTTCTACTAAGCCCTAACTCTAATCCCCCCTCTCTCTCTCTCTAGCTTGACCATCTCCTCCCTCTCTCTCTAACCTGCTGAGTAGCACCCTAGCTAACCCTAACCCTCTCCCTAACCCTAGCTAACCCTAACCCGACCCATGCCCCATATACCTAGCCTAGCTACCCCTCCCTCTCTTCTCTCTCCCTGACCCGAGGGTCCCCTCCAGCCTTCTCCCTGGCCTCTCTCCTCCAGCCCCAC
Source organism: Avena eriantha (assembly GCA_910589775.1). NCBI lineage: Eukaryota > Viridiplantae > Streptophyta > Magnoliopsida > Poales > Poaceae > Avena > Avena eriantha. Next base: position 252,304,055 of record OU342741.1, on the reverse strand, counting down.
CTGCAGTCTCAGGTCCCCCTCCAGCCGGCCGAGCACGTGCTCGAGGAGGAGAAGGAAAAAGGTGGCCCGAGACCACCTTATCCCTGCCGTGCCCCAGCTGCCCTCCTCCCTCTCTTCCTTCTTTTCCTCCCTCCCCACGCCTCTCTGGCCTCCCCAGATCTGGCCGAGTCGCCCCTCCTCTCCTCCTTCTTCCTCTCCGACCACCAGCAGCCAACGCCGGTCGCCGCCAGCAACCACCTCGCCCCGACGATCTAGCCGGCGTGCGCGACGTGGAGGTGTCCTGGAAGACCGAGGACCGCCCCCTGCCCCGACTCGTACGCGCCGACGTGGACGAGAAGCTCCCCAGGGCCGCCAGTACCTCGCCGCTCCCCGAAACCCTAGTTCGTCGGAGCGCCAGCAATCTCGACGCCTCGCCGATCCTCGTGCCGATCCAAGCCCGCCAGGCAACCCGCGGTGAGCATCCCCTCCTCCCTGACATGTTCCGCCTCGCCGTACCGCCCTAACGGCGCCGTAAGTTTCGTCGAACACCCACCGCGCGCTAGAGCTCGCCGGCATCTGCAGGAATCCCGCGCCGCACAGCCCTTATCTAGCTCGCGTCCACCTCCCTGACAGCTCCCCTAGCCCTACCGCACCGGCTAGCACCCTCAGCGCGCACTCCCGCGGCCCGGGATCGAATCCCCGCGCCGCGCCGCGCACGCACTTGCCGCCAGACGCGAGAGGAAGAAAAACAGTACCGGGTCATGGTCGATTTGCAAAAAACCCCCCACCTTTTTGATTCCTACGACCCGCGCTCCTAACGACCCCACCTGTCAGCCGCGCTAGCTCTTTCGCAGAAAACCCCTCCGCCTTTCTCAGCCGCAACCTGCGCTCCAGCCCAGCCCCACCTGTCAGCCTCTGTCTCGCCCACCGCTGACACGCGGGCCTGTGCCAGTTGGCCCACCCCGCAGTCACTGTGGCTAGGCGAGCCCGCGGTGACAAAAGTTTTTCCCGCGCGTGGTCCAGTCAGCACAAAGGCCCACCTGTCAGTGTCTGGGGTTAGTTTCGCCGGAGTGAGAAAAGTTTTTCCCTGTGTCTGTTTTTATTCAAATCTTTTTCAAATTAATTTAAATTCAAATTCTTTTCAGATTCAAATAATTTTTAAAATACAAATCCAAATAATACATGTAATATATGTTTTGGAATTAGAAAAATGTGAGGAATTCAAATATGCCCTTCAAAATATATTTTTAACACTCTAAAATTTCGAGATGATTAAAATTACAAGAAAATGCCCTTTCCCTTAACTATTTAATAACTTTTGTTTTATAACTCTAAATCTGACAAATAATATATCTAAATCGATCAGCGTGACGAGCCGTTCTATTTATACAGTCCTTGTTCTGAATTGAAGCATGCATCATGTTGTCATTTAAAATCTGAACTGTTTATGGCAATAAAACTTGGTCAAATGAATAATAAATGTTTTATTTCTTGTATCCACACCTCACCTTTGCCATGCTACTTTAATGCCATGTAATTGAGCATAATTCATCATGGCATGCTTGGTTGCTTGTTGCATTTCAATTCATATGCTTGCGCACTTTATTTATGTTGGCCCTTGTTTGTTTGGTTCTTCTTCGAATAGACGCCCAGCAGGAGAATTACCAGGAATCACAGGAGTACTACCCAGATCCATCTCTCGCTTCAACTGAGCTGCCAGGCAAGCACTACCACATGCTTGCATACATATAGTACCTATTGCCTCTATCTTATTCTTGCATCATTGAGTCGCAATTGCATTAAATTGAATCCCAAGTACTGCATGGCCTTTACTTTTAAACCACACCAAGCTTGTTCGGTCCCATGAGCCATTACCACAGGAGTTGTTTGAGCCATGCGAGTCGTAGAAAAGCATGAGTAGGGTATGTGAGTGTCTGATTGATAATGAGGTACCTAAAGAACATCACCTGAGTAGTAATGGGATAACTAATGAAAGAGGCACCGGTGAGCAATATCTGCTATTTGGTTTTTCCTGCTCACTTGTGTCCCGTAGGACCCCGAGTACTTGATTCCTGTTCCTTGACTATTCGCACTATCCACATCCGGGAGGCCTTATGGACCCTCCTGAGCCAGAGCTTGATTCATTCTTATTTCTTGGGGCCACAATTAGTTTGGGGCTTTATTACTATTCTGTACTTATGCCATGTTACTGCTTTATTTAAGATTGTGCGAGAAGCACCTGTACTGTTTTGGATCGTGACACGTTTTTGCTGTATCGACAAGCCCAGTCACATTTTCGGGTTCCCAGTCGTTTACCGCCGTCCACACAAACCTTGGGTCCGTCTCGGAGCCGGCCAACTTCGTTGCGGGTAGCTTAATGGGGTGGCCCCCTGAAATATTTCTGAATCCTGTGATTGCTTTGTCTTGAATGCCTCGTTGGGTTTTTGATTTGGTTTTTCCGAGGTTGATCGAGTGTGTGTTGCTATTCGTGCACCCCTGCAGGGTAAATCTTTCTGAAAGCCGTGTCCGCGGTTATGGACGACTTGGAGCACAGTTTCTCGATCATAGACAAGTATAACTAAAGTACCGCCTTTAAATTGACTAAGTACTTGACTAGTAAATAGTGCGACACTCCTGGAAAGGTTAATAAAATTCCCAACGGATGATGGGGGATGTTCGTCCGCTTCCTCGTTGGTAAGCGAGGAGGATGATGGATCTGTTAATTATACTGTTATAACTGTTGTTCTTAATTCACGGACTTCCGTCTATCATTGGTTAGGCGGGAGGTTAGCGAGTCTCTATAGAATTGTTAGGTATTATCTTTTGCTGCCATTGCGTCACCCCAGGTTGTGTCCCCTTTAGTGGCATAAAGACTTGCTGAGTACCCCTAGGGTCTCACACGATAAATTGTTTTATTCAGATGAACAGGTGTACCCGCAAGATGGATACTGGGTGGAAGAGACAGACGATGTTGGCAATGATCATTCGGTGTAGAGATTCCGGGAACGGGGATCCGTGTGATCTGTGGGCGGGATGTGTTTATTTATGGGGCATCTTATGCCAATTTGCTTCTTATCCGTACTCGGATCTTGTCTTCCGCTTCCGCCTGATACTCTGATGTGTGATGTATGAGGAGCTATCCTAAAATTATTATATCTATCTAGGACATTTGGATCTTGCCGTATGGCGTTGCAATATTTCTATTTCTTTTACATGGAATGGCTCTGAGGACTGTTGTATGTGGCTTGCATACATACTCATTTGTGTATGTAGTTGATCCCTTCGCCTGCCGATTACGCCGCTCGTTCTTGTCCCGTTGATTGAAAGTGGTTAGGACGGCCGAACGGTCTACCGTGAGTGGCCCTGGGCCCCACCGTACTATTTTAACCACTTTCGTTCATCCAGGCATTAACTAAGAGCGTAATTCACCGAGGTAGTTACAATTGGTATCAGAGCCATCCCGCCCTTCAGGGTCTCAGCCAAAATGGTCGTTGTCTGTCTAGCAAATATTTTGGTAGTTATGTATATTAAGGAAAAACAAACGTGAGAGTAGGACTGCTTCCATTTTTCTTCTTACCCACCCACCCACCCTTTTCTGGTAAGGAAGTATAACGTTTTCAATCCGCTTCTAAAATTCAAACTAGGATTCACGTGTTCTGGGTTCCGTAGTACCATAGGTTGTGTTTGTGTTTGTGTGTGTGTGTGTGAATTCCTTGTCTATCTGTTGCATCCAAATGTTATCACTATCTGCCTTTGGTTATCAACTGTTGGTACATTCCATACCGACAGGCCTTTGTAAACCGACGCGATCTATTCTGATTCGTTGTACACCGATGCGATCTATCTTACTCTTTGTATCCGACGTTATCTTGTGGGGTGTTCGTTTCCGTAGTTACCAATCTTTAGGTTCCTCTTAAGAAGAAGTTGTTGGGATATGTGTTTTACTGATTCATGTGCAGAGTAATGATTTGAGTGCGGGATGGAGTCGCGACCATACCACTACTTTTGTCATTTGCTTTTGTATATTGAACTAGTAGAGTTGCTAATCTTGATTCGTTAAGTGGTTTTGCGCATATAGTGGTATTTTAATGCCGAAATTTGCGGAAATTTTTTCTTTGTTAGTTGTGTACCACACTCCTTGTTCAGTCTTGTGTGTTATGCTTAATATCTTCTAGTTGCCTTGAACTTTGCTGATATTTTAATATCATCTCAGTGAATTGCATTCTTTAATCTTGATTAATTCCATTTTGGTACTATTTTGGATTATAATCATTCTCCATTATAGTACTGACTTGTGTTTTATATCAATCACAGGATGGCACCACCATGCCGTTCTGAGGAGGATATACCACCTGAACTCGGGGCTGCTTTGGCAAGTATTGCAAATGCTTTGGGCACTATGCAGTAGAACCAGCAGCGCTTCGAGGAAAGTGTGAGGAGGAATGAGTTTGCTCCGCTACCTCCACCTCCCAAGCGAGGAGACATCAAGAGTTTTCTCAAGTTCAACCCACGCCAATTTGAGGTGTCTGATCAGCCACTTGATGCGGATGATTGGCTTCGTGAAGTTTCAAGGTTGCTGATGACTGCAGATGTTCCCGAGCAAGAATGGGTCAAGTGTGCTACTCACCTTCTGAAGGGAGATGCAGCTCTCTGGTGGGAAAATTACCTCAAGGCAGATCTTTCTGGTTTTCAGCCTACTTGGGAGCGGTTCACTGCTGCTTTCAAAGAGCAATATCTGTCAGAAATTGTCATGGAAAGGATGAAGGAATTGTTTCTCAACCTCAAGCAGGGCACTGACAATGTCAACACCTACATCAGGAACTTCATGAACCTTTCTCGTTATGGTGGCGATGAGATCTCTGATGACAAGAAGAAGCAAAAGAGGTTTCGGCAAGGCCTCAATGCTTCCATCAAATATGCAATCACTCATGCAAGGCCAGCATCTTTCCTGGAACTTCAACACACAGCTCTACAGGAAGAAGCAAGTAGGAAAGTGTTTGAGGAGTCAAAGAAACACAGCCGTGATACAGCAAGCTCTTCTGCTATGACAGCTCCTTCTAAGCGCCGTGTCTGGGTTCCTAACACCCCACCATCGCTCCCTGCTCCACCAAGACCATCAAGCTACGCACCAAGGCCACCAAACTCCTTCACTGCGGCTCCCAGGGGCTACAACCACAACTAACCTGGAGCGCCTGGCGGAGTCCCTGGCTACGTTGCTCCACGTCCACCTGGTGCTTGCTATACTTGTGGAGACACTGGGCATCAGCACTGGAATTGTCCAATGAACAACAAAGCTCTTCCACCACCACCTCCAAGACCTGCGGCAAGTGCTCCTATGATTCGTGCACCTCCACCTCGGGCTCTCAACATCAACACTAAGCCGGGGTCTACGGTTGCTCGTGCCAACTGTGTCAACGCCGCTCAAGCTGAGCATGCTCCTGGAGTTGTCATGGGTATGCTTTCCGTTAACTCAGTTCCTGCACAAGTTTTGTTTGATTCTGGTGCTTCGCATTCTTTTGTTTCTCACAAGTTTGCTCATGAGCAAGATCTGGCTATGGTTCCTTTATTACACCGTCTTGTGGTACAATCTCCTGGGTCAAACATGAGGGCTGCTCATATCAGCCATGGCAATCAAATTGAGATTGGTGGTTCTTCGTTTCCGGCTTCCTTAATTATTCTGGGCAATTCTGATATTGATGTTATCTTGGGCATGGATTGGTTGACAGCAAATGCAGCTGTGATTGATTGTGCTGAACGTTCGGTTTCTTTGGAAATTCCTGAAGGCCATATAGTCTATTCTCCAAGTCTGACTCCTGCAATTCCTTTGGAGGCTCTGAATGAGGATGCTATGGAAGGTATTCAGAGTGTTCCTGTAGTTTGTGAGTTTCCAGATGTCTTTCCTGAAGAGTTGCCAGGTATACCTCCGGATCGTGAGGTTGAGTTTGTCATTGAACTTGAACCTGGCACCGCTCCTATCTCCAAGCGGCCTTTTAAAATGGGTCCTGCTGAGTTGGCTGAACTTAAGCGTCAGTTGGATGAACAAGAGAAGTTGGGTTTCATTCAGCACAATACTTCTTCTTGGGGTAGTACAACCATCTTTGTGAAGAAGCAAGACAAGACTAATAGACTTTGTGTTGACTATCGGGCACTCAATTCTAAAACAATCAAGAATAAATATCCCCTTCCGCGGATTAATGATCTCTTTGATCAGCTAGCTGGAGCTGTGGTATTCTCTAAGCTTGATTTGAGAAGTGGTTATCATCAAATCAAGATTCGCAAGGAAGATGTTCCCAAAACAGCTTTCACCACCCGCTATGGCCTGTATGAGTACACGGTCATGTCTTTCGGTCTCACCAATGCACCTGCCACCTTCTCGAGGCTTATGAACTCAGTTTTCATGGAGTATCTTGATAAGTTCGTTGTGGTCTACCTGGATGACATTCTAGTCTATTCTAAGTCAAAAGAAGAACATGAAGAACACCTTCGGTGTGTCCTAAACAAGCTTCGTGAGAACCGCCTGTATGCAAAGTTCTCCAAGTGTGAGTTTTGGCTGCCTCAAGTCACCTACCTTGGTCACTTCATCTCTGCCAAGGGCATCGCCGTCAACCCAGAAACTATTAAGACAATTATGGACTGGCTTCCACCCATAAATGTCAAAGAAGTCCGGAGTTTCCTTGGCTTGGCCAGTTACTGTCGGTGATTCGTTCAAAACTTCTCAAAGATTGCGAAGCCTCTTACCGATCTCCTCAAGAAAGGCAAGAAATACCTTTGGACTCCTGCATGTCAAGCAAGCTTTGAAACACTCAAAGAGAAGCTCACTTCCACACCAGTCTTGGTTCCTCCAGATACATCAAAGCCTTTCCAGATTTTCTGTGATGCTTCGTTGCAAGGATTGGGTGCGGTCCTTATGCAAGAAAAGCAAGTTGTTGCTTACGCATCTCGTCAGTTGAAGACGCATGAGATCAATTATCCTACACATGACCTCGAACTCGCAGCAGTTGTCTTTGCTTTGAAAGTATGGAGACATTACTTGCTTGGCAACTGTTGTGAGATCTTTTCTGATCACAAGAGTCTGAAGTATATCTTCACTCAGCCTGATCTCAACCTTCGTCAGAGGAGGTGGATTGAAACAATCATTGATTTTGATTTGACCATCAACTACACCCCGGGCAAAGCTAATGTCATGGCAGATGCTCTCAGCCGAAAAGCTTATGTCAACAACCTCATGGTGGAAGAACAACAGCCTCTCTTGTGCGAGGAATTCCGCAAGCTCAACCTTGAAATTGTGGATCAAGGTTATCTTCTGAACCTTCTAGCAACACCTCTCTTGGAAGAAAAGGTCCGTTCCATTCAGCTTGGGGATCCTTACACTAAAAAGATCATCTCCAACATTCAGCTTCCAAAGTATGAGTCTTTCCACATAGATGACCAAGGCACTCTTTTCTTTGAACACCGGATGTTTGTTCCGAACTACTCGGGTTTAAGAGAGCAAGTTCTCAAGGAGGCGCATGATTCTATTCTTTCTATCCACCCTGGCAACACTAAGATGTACATGGACTTGAAAACACAATATTGGTGGCCTGGTTTGAAACGATATTGTGCGAAGTATGTCTCAGAGTGCGATGTTTGTCGCAGAGTTAAAGCTGTCCATCAGAAACCTTCCGGTCTTCTACAGCCATTGAAGCCTCCGGAATGGAAATGGGAGAAAGTAGAGATGGATTTCATCACTGGTTTTCCAAGGTCGCAGAAAGGCAACAATGCAATCTTTGTTGTCATTGACAGGCTTTCCAAAGTAGCTCACTTCTTTCCTGTCAAGGAAGCAATTTCTGCAATTCAGTTGGCTGAGCTCTATATCAACAGAATTGTCTCTCTCTATGGAGTTCCTCTTGAGATCAGTTCAGACCGTGGAAGCATTTTCACTTCCAAGTTCTGGGGAAGTTTCCAAAATGCTTTGGGAACAAAGTTAAACTTCAGCACAGCTTACCACCCTCAGTCGCAAGGACAAGTTGAAAGGATCAATCAGATTCTAGAAGATATGCTTCGTGCTTGCGTTATCTCTTTCGGCATGAAGTGGGAAGAATGTCTTCCTTATGCTGAATTCTCTTACAACAACAGTTTCCAGAAAAGTTTAAAGATGGCACCATTTGAGCCTCTCTATGGTCGCAAATGCAGAACTCCGATTGGTTGGTCGGGCGCAGGTGAAAGAATATTGTTTGGCCCCAACATTGCAACTCAAGCGGAGGAGAAAGTTCACATCATTCTTGAAAATCTGAAGATTGCTCAAAGTCGCCAGAAGAGCAATTATGACAGAAAGCACACGGACATGGAGTATGTCCCTGGTGATCTCGTTTACCTTCGTGTCACTCCCATGAGAGGCACGCACCGCTTTGGTATCAAAGGAAAGCTGGCTCCTAGATACATCGGTCCTTTCAAAATTCGTGGAAGAAGAGGAGAAGTTGCTTATGCTCTTGAGCTTCCTGAACAACTCAAAGTCCATGATGTTTTTCACATCTCTCAACTCAAGAAGTGCTTCAAGGATCCTGGCAGGACCGTGGACCATGAACTCATCAATCTTCAAGAAGGTCTGTCTTATCAAGAACACACCACAAAAATTCTTGAAGTCGCAGAAAGAAGGACTCGCAACAAGTCCATCAAGTTCTGCAAGGTGCAGTGGTCGCACCATTCCGTTGATGAAGCCACCTGGTAACGTGAAGATGAGCTCCGTGCCAAGTATCCTACCCTCTTTGAGTCTTCTTCTTCCTAGAATCTCGGGGCGTGATTCCTGTTTAGTGGGGGA